>JAFMSR010000015.1:12313558-12406058 GCA_022818135.1 Saxidomus purpurata
CCATCGTTACAATCAAAATATACAGTAAAGTTGTTGTACAATTAATGGGTGGATAGCGATTTATAACAGAAGTATGGAACGCCGCAGCTGTCTTATTTTGATACATTACAAGTTGTCTTGTTATCAGAGTGTCTTGTCTTGTTTATGTGGTTTTTTATCTTCTCAAATGGTAGTTTTATTTTGTTAATGAACCGTTACATCTTCTTAAGTGTTATGTTACCTTGTCAACGTGCAATGTTATTATGTCAAACAGACTTGAAACAGTCATACAATCTTCTTAAAGTGGTGTGTTATCTTGTCTTAGTGACGTGTTATTATGTCAAACAGTCATTCTATCTTCTTAAAGTGGTGCGTTATCTTGTCAAAGATGACTTTTTAAAGGAAAATAATATATAGAAAATACAAAAAATATGTCCAGGGCTCGAAGTGACAGATATATAGCTTAGTCTCCAGATCCGGGGCTTTGGGTGCGGACGAGGACCCGAGACACTTTCAAAAACTAAACAAGTATAAATACGCTACATATCATAATTTTTTGTCTAACGGTTTTAAGTGTCGAAGTGCGGTTTTGGACCAGGAGAACCTTCCTTCGTCCGTCACAACGAAGAGGAAATGTTAACACATTTCAAATCGGGATTAGTTATATAAACTGCTAAAAACGCCGTTTGTACAAATTTTATTATGAAGAATGATTATATTCACTTTAAAAAAATACAGTTGAAAGAGTTTAAACGCATATATGTCCCACAAGATTTTCTGCATAAATAATAAATCAAAGGACTGAAAGTGCTGGAGGGTCGATTGTCTCTGAACAACACAGACTGTACACATACATATGTAAATATCAGGACAACCCATGCATGAGTAAAGTTATCAACAAACTTGAGACACAAATGTCCACAGAGTTTGACCTTTAACCATATGTGTAAACTTTACTTTTGATAGGAACCCATGTGCTTATCTTTTGCATTCAGTGACTACATGTATGTTCAACTACCCTATAAAGTATCATAGCTGTGAATGGTAACTGAGAAGTGGATTTTTACAAACCTGAACTGAAAATTCAAAGTTTGCACAACTTTTAATGTCATTCAAAAGTTATGGGATTTGCCCATAGGGTTGATTGTATTGTGTCAATAATACAAAATAAATTCCTATCCTAAATTGTAGGCAAAAACTGAACAATGAGCAAGATCAAAGAAGACACAGAGTAAATTAATAACTGAACAAGAAAAACAGTGATACAAAG
Source organism: Saxidomus purpurata (assembly GCA_022818135.1). NCBI lineage: Eukaryota > Metazoa > Mollusca > Bivalvia > Venerida > Veneridae > Saxidomus > Saxidomus purpurata. Next base: position 12,314,808 of record JAFMSR010000015.1, read on the forward strand.
TATCACAGCGGGCCCACAAACAAAATTGACATGTAAATATTCTAGAAATTGGTGATGATTGATGTTGAGGCATGGCCCCAAAAGAACCCAAGGAAACCAGTTCTGGTTGTACAAGCAAAACCTGACACGACTACTGACTGAACTTTACTGTTATCGAATAATATGTATACAGTATGTCTTATTAACATTATCCTTATAAGTTAGACATGAATGAAGTTTTCTATGATTATTTGCTGTAAAACATTTAAAATGGTTTAAAGTCTTAAAATTATAAGTAAAACAGAAGAAAAATGTTAAAAAAAATACTGTATTAGATGGGTTTCGAACTCGCGTCCGCCGCAGTAATTCAACGCACATTCAATTTCCAGCATCTCTACCAACTGCTCTACGTCCGCCGACTATAGAGTTATTGGTAAATATTGAGTTTTTATAAATTTTTATGTCCAAGTCGTTCGTTCGCGCATTAATAATATTTACGATTAATTACGCATTTAAAGAACAATAACGAAATAATATTATTCTATTCTGAAATGTTTTTAAATTATTTAGATTTATTACTATATAATTTTGAAAACAGAAATCGCTATAATGCCTAAGAACTGTTTATATGGAACTACTTGTTTGTATGCTGTGCGTTCGGCCGTAAGGCCGATATACTCTGTTAACATTGGCTCGATTTTAACAATCGACCCAAAAAGCACATTAATTATTTCAGTGGCTCGGGCTATTTGTTTTCGCTGAAATATTGGTTTTGTAATGCATGAAACACATTAAAATTGCTTCTACCAAATAAAGGTTGTTGTCAAAATAATGTACACTTGAAAAAAGTGAAATCGCCAAAATATTATTGAAATTATGATAGAAAAACGATCAATTTTCGTTAGAAAAACGGGTGCCCCCAGATGGCGCTTTTTATGTGAATGTTAAAGCTGAAAAGAAAAACAGAATTTAATTCTTGAAAATATAGATGTAGATCTTTACCTGGGCCGAATTTCGTACTTTTCTATCTACTTTTTGAATTCTGGTCCTAAGGTCCGCAGTTACCTTAAACAATTCTGATATATATATTTTTCTTTCAAAGTTCTGTCGTTTTTCAACAGAAATTGTTTAATTTTTTGCACCGTACTCTAAAAGTGACTTGTCGCATTAGCCCTTACTAAATTTGCTTGCACCGTAGCCCATTTTCTTTGCATTAAAGTCATTTTTAAAATCATTTTTCAGATGTTAATCATCCTCGTGAACTCTCGTTGACTGATAGAAACATTGTTTATGTACATAGTAATGGGCTAGGTTACAAAAGGTGTGAACACTTGTCACATTAGCTCCCAAGATTTCTCAAATTTGACCATTTGCCTCATTTTGGGGACCAAACGACTAAACTGGTGAAGAATAGATTATAATCTATGGAAAGAAGACTGTTTTCCGCTTAGAATAAGCTATATTTCAAAGTAATAGACCTAAAAATGAAATACAACCTTTTGAAACTCCGAGTCGGGAGCTCTTTTACTTGGCACAGTAGCCAAAAAATGACGTCGCAAGTCACGTGGGTTATGCACACTGTATAAGGCAATGCATGATAATTATATTGTCCCAAAAGAGACCGTTACAGCGTTTTCAAAAGTTTGTTTCGGCAGTAAAAGGTACATGATACAAAAAAGTAAACAGTTGGTGTAAACACTATGTAGTTAATAGACGCTACACACAGATAATACACAAATATATACAAATTTAGTTTTATTTTTCTGTCATTTTTTGTTGCCGTTTCCGCCATGTATATTACCAAATGCATTGCGTACATTGTTTTTTATGAACAAATAACTCATAATTCACCACGTATAAAATTAATCGCAAGCACTGAATATATTTAAACATCTATCACACCTATTGACCAACATACACCGTATAAAGGTAAACCTACTGCATATAATTAAAATACCACCGCATGTATCGAAATCATGACTACATATAATGTCATTTGTACTGAATATAATGTTGTTTGTATTGCATATGACGTTGTTTGCACACCATATAATGATTATCTACTGTATCTTCAAGTTTTTGCACTGCATATTATTAAATAACCACCACATATAACAGAAAAGGCACTGTATATCATGAAGAATGTAACATGTCAAATGAAATATGTACCTCGTATACATGAAAATGGACTGCGTATAATACAATACAACACAATAAGACAGTAAAGGCGTTCCATAATTAATATTATTATTACTATTATGGTGAATGATGATTCATCATTATTTTCATCCCAGTCATAGTCACCATCTTCATAATCATCATAAAAACTATTTGAATCGAGTTTTAAATTAATGTATATTGCTTTGAATGTGCAAACGCCAGTTTAAAATCGGGAACAAATTTGATCAACATTTAATCCTGAATAAGACTGACTTTTACCTGCTGTTTCATGTCATCAAACTGTATTTACAATATTGTCAAATCAAGATAAGATAAAAACAAAAACATGTCTTAATCTAAAATTTCGTTTTAAAATCAGGGTCATACGAGTTTCGGTCGATAAAAGGAAGAAAGTCGACTTACTTTTAAGTTTAACGAGTTCTGTTATTGCGTAGATTGTAATTGTTTTATAGCATAGTTGATAAGAGTCAAGTGTCAAGGCATACGTGTTCGTACCATTACCTGTACGTACCTGTAGTATCATAATGATTACAAAAGGGGGCGGTGTCGCGAAAGTTTGTGTCATTTTGAATCCCGGATTATAATACACATACGGTAAGTTGAATTATGACAACAATTTATACTATTTTTCTAAATATTTTACAAATAGAGTGTGCAGTTTAAGAACAATCTTCGTCTGTGTGGAGTAAATGAAATAACGTATCAAATAAAGATTTTAAACGGTAGTTTTCAAAGTTCTGTGTTAACAAGTATATGACTAGCTACATATACATAGTGATATCTCAGCATTATACGACCGATTACACGAAGTAATATCAGTGACGCATTATCTACCAGTCACCATAGGTCGCTGACTCATAGTCATTAATAGTCACTAAACTCCTCACTGTCCGTCCGTGCCCATCTTAAAACCGAACATTTTCATTGCAAAGGTGACCAGTTCTTTACCTTTTTATTGCAAAGGTGACCAGTTCTTTACCTTATTATTGCCAGGGTGACCAGTTCTTTACCTTTCTATTGCAAAGGTGACCGATTCTTTACCTTATTATTGCCAAGGTGACCAGTTCTTTACCTTTTTATTGCAAAGGTGACCAGTTTTTTACCTTTTATTGCAAAGGTAACCGGTTCTTTACCTTTTTATTGAAAAGGTGACCAGTTCTTTATGTAGAATTGGAAACTAGTACTGTTCTTTTACGGTAACGATGGTAAAAATGGGCATTCAACCCCGGGGCCCGTGGTAAAATCATAGGAGCTCGCGGTAGAGTTTCTGGATTTGTTTATCTTTTACATTCATATAAGAAGCAAGCTGACACAATTTTATCTAAATTCTACCGCTTCTTAACTTTTTTTTAATTTTATCAGTGAAGTACCATGTTAAATAAAAAAGAACAACTACGTGGTACTGAAATGGTAAACTGTGAAAGTTAAGATGCGGAATACTAAGGTCGTAGTCTTACATGAATGTAGGAAGATTTAACAACGTCGTAAAAAGCATAAACCATGACCAAAGCTCCTATAGGTAAAATTTGACATATTATCAAATGCATATCCTGGATCAATGAAAACATCGCGAAAAAAAGATAATTTCAAGTATAAACCGGTTTAGAAACAAATTATTATTTTCCTTAAATTAAGCGGTGGTCTTTATGAAGCCGGAATATGAATGAAATCATCTACAAGGACTTACATTAATTTAGTGTATCATACATTCGTAAGTGAAATGAAAAATTAATTAAATCATATTTTTCAAACACATATCAATTTTATTTCAGGTTTTACATATATTTCATCAGTTTATACATATTCACCACTGTGCAGGAAAGGAACTCATCTTAACATCGTTCCTGTAAAGGACCAGTCCTAGACTCGAATCCTCCAGCTACCAGTTTCTCAAATAAATAGTCAGGTAGGTAGCAGAGCTCGAACCCAAAACTCTGTTTCAGTTACATGTACATGCTTAATGATTTCAAGTCAGCTAACTCGACCATAGGAGTCAGAACAGATATAACCATCCCCTAAATCTAGTAAGTAAAGAAATGCATCCAAGAGGACACTCGGAACTTTAACTAGATGATATAAATATCCGTTACAGATGTTAAAGCAAGATTTTATCACATTTTATACTGATAAAAAATATTTATCTTTTGTAGGTGCGTCTAAATTTCATCAACATTTTTAGTATAACTTTGCATTCAAAATTCAATTGTAAATCTAAAATTCAATTTATTTCAAGCAGAGACAAGGCTAAACGCTATAATCCAAACTACTAGACGCAAGTTTGAATCATAAAGCATAGATACATCTAACTAATAAAGATGTGATTAACCAGCTTCTGTAAATATTGGCTTATTGCCATTTGACGATCAATGATGTTTTAACCATATCGGCACGCCCATTGCCACCATCTAATTCTGTGCAACAAACTGTGATGACACCGTCTAGAACCATCCACACTACAAAACTCAACATCTGACACAATGACCACAATGCCGCTATCCAATAAAACAGCATTATCATCAAGCAACGATGTCAGCAGATCATCTATGTCGGACTCCACAGTTCAATCTACAGCTGAAGCTCCACATGACCATTCAGGTAAAAATAAGTCTTTTTCAGATTCATCAATTCCTTTACATGAAAAGAAAAAGCTTCAAATTTCAATGATATTGCTTTGTTTTAGATTTATTGATTTACTGATGAAAATTGACGAAAATTTAGTCACATTTAGGCGGGTGTTTGAATTTCATTATAGCACGCACATGTAGAGCAGATGAACATCTTGACCCATCATAAGATATTGAGATCTTATCTATTAATGATTATTACATCATACAAATTTCAACTATTTGTTCACATATAAACATAGTTATTTAAACCTAGTCATGTAGCTTAGACTTTCGAGATTATAAACAACCTTTACTTGACTAGTAGAAAAGAAGTAACTGCCGAGAGGGTTAAACTCCATGAAGCTCCTTTTGCACATACAATATGCCGTACCGTCATGTGAAAATAGTGCGTACAATGAATTCCTCCGCAATCAGCTTATTATATTGCAATATAAAGACAATAGTTTCAAATCATCAGATTAATGTAGTACTACATAAATGTTTCATAAAGACAGATGTTGCAGACTTTCCTAAATTGATTTTGTTTATAGTAATTTATTTTAGCTCGATTTTGAAGAAAGCTTGTAGATTCTCGAATCACTCCCAAGTCCACTTCCTGTAAAATCTAGTACATGTGTCATATAGGAAAGTACGGTCGTGACCCCCAGTGGGGCTCGAACCCGCAACCACCGGTATGAGCGGCAGACACATTTACCTCTACACAACCACTCCCCTTAAATTGGTTTGCTTTTGTACGATTAATTTGAATCTCATCGAACTATATGAATTGCGTATGAATGATTACGGGATGTATTCAGGTAGAATGCTACAAAAGTCTGAACAATGGCATAGGCAGGTGATCATTGATAATAATCATCTTCCAAAAGCATACGAGGTTCACTTATGAAGGCGTTGTTAGCGTGATGGTCATATTTTGTAATATCGTTTATTTAAATGTTTTATTAAATAGCTTTTGTTTATTGGCTTTAATATTCTTTAACTACCCGACATAATAAAATAGGAAGAGGTATCATAAAATTGAAAGACAGGGCCAATAACAAAGAATCAGGGCCAATATCACTTATTGGACCGGACCAGTAAAAGATTGCTGACAAATGATTGGCTGTTGAGAAATCTGAGCTTCCGATTGGCTGATACTTTCAGGTGTTTAGTTTCTTTAAAACGAAAACTGCCGCCATCTTGAATTCTGTTGAAATCAGCATTGAAAATTGAATGGCAAAAATGGAAATCAACTTTTAATCAATTTCTGTCAGAAAACCTATTTAAAAGGATAGAAAATGCTCCAACTAAAAAAATGAATACCCACATCAATATGTTTATTTCAAAAATGAATATGTTAGAGGTATTTCTATTTACAGCTCTGCATGTACTGTCTGTTTCTGACGAGTTACTGCCAGTGAAGATGATGGTCAATAAACAATGAATAATTTATAGTTTGATAAGTTATTTAATAAAATTGTCATTAAATGAGTGATTTGATATAGGCCCTGTCATTTGTCCTCTGGCACTCGTATAGGCCCTCGCCCTACGGGCTCGGGTCAATACGAATGCCCTCGGACAAATAACAAGGCCAATTTCAAATCATTCATTTAATAACATGTATTATCATCTTTTTCACAGGTATGCATATTGCGTCTGGAACAGCCATTGGAATTTTTATCATTGCTTTATCAGTGGTCACTATAGGAAGCTTGGTGTTATATTACATACGGAAAAAGAGGTACGCACTACGCAGTGTTATGTCATTGTTAAAAAAAACGAAAAACAATATCTTTAAAGGCTATATGAAAGATGAAAGTTTTAGGTAAAAATCATACTATAACATATCGAAGGTGATGCAATTTTATGTCAAAAATTATACCATTGCAGACGTTCAAAACTAAATTTATAAGGTTACAGGGTGTTTAATTACGTGATACCAAGTGATCTCCAGACAAGTTTAATAAAACAAGGACAGACCAGAATTCTAATCAAATAAAAACTTCTTAAACCTTATCTATTGCAAATACCTGTCACGTTTTACGATGTTTATTGCTCAGTTTTGATTTACAGAACAACTGGAAACATAGACAGATATAATATAAGAAAATAAATGGCACTTTCGATTTAATTTTCTTCTGCCGCAATGTCTAGTGATGCCCTACATTGATATAGCCAATAGATATGCCAAGACTTGTTTTAGACTCTCAGCAGGACGCGTTTTAAAAACACCCTGTTGCAAAACAAAATAAAATTCTTACAACGGATTTTTTGAACTTTTATGCCCCTAAAGGGTGGCATATCAAAATAGAACCGTGCGTCCGTCTGTCCGTCCGTCCGTCTGTCCGTCCCCACTTACAAATTCGTGTCCGGACTGTAACTTTGTCATGCATTGAAGGATTTTAAAAATAACTTGGCACAAATGTCTAGCACATGAAGACGACGTGTCGCGTGCAAGACTCACGTCCCTACATCAAAGGTGAAGGTCAAACTTAGTGTTTGAAGGTAATGGAATCTTCGTGTCTAGACTGTAAATATGTCATGCATTAAAGAATTTTAAAATAACTTGGCACAAATGTCTAGCACATCAAGCCGATGTGTCGCATCGATTTTAAAATAACATACCACAGTTATTGAGCACATGGAGAGGACAAAGACTGTGAGACACCTCTTTCGAGGGCATTCGTCACTTGTGAGGGACAGCTTTTGTTTTTATATAAATATTATATATGGAAAACAGCCCGTCTCAATAGGGTCTCACTTTTAAAGGAATCAACTTCTTCTTAGCAATTTTGATAGAAGGTCATGTGCTGATAAATTTAAGTCAAATCAATTTAAACTCTGACATGATATATAGAAAACAGCCCCGTACACTAGGGGCCTCATTTTTAAAGGGATCAAATTCATTTTAGCAATGTTGTTACAGAGTGTTTTGCAAATAAAATAAAATTCTGACAACTAGTTTCAGATAAGAAGATAAAGGAAGTTTCTATATACATGTAGATTAAATAGAGAACACAGTCCCATCCCACTAGGCGTTTCAATAATTTTTTAGGGATCAACGCGCGGTACTTCATTTTAGTAACTTTGTTAGAGTCAAAAAGTGATCATATTTGTCAAATAAAAGTAAATTGTGACCAGTAGTTTCAAAGAAGTGTTTTGTAGTTTATATATATTGGTACAAAGTCACCAGGTGATGATTATTTGTGCAAAATGCAATTAAGTTCTGATCAGTTGTTTCTGGGAGTAGGACATTTTCAAAGTGTTTCTTTTCCGATGCCGAGTTCTTCATATATAAAAAATATTTAGTACTTGCGGTAGAGGTTTACCATGCCTGCCAAGTATCGTTGGTGAAGGGGTTTCAGAAGAGATGTTGTATGTAGCTCAATAGTTATTGTTGACAACGAATGACGACGACGGACATTTAGCGGTCACAATAGCTCACACTTGCATGCACTGTGTGCCAGGTGAGCTGAAATCGATTAAAGCATTAATAACAATGTCTATTTTTAGATACTTGGCCTGCACACGGTGTTCATGTAAAATCTGCTTGCCTAGACGGGGAAGACTATCATCCACATCTAGTGGTGGTCCCCTCACACAAGATGATGCCGCTTTCGTCAACATATCTGATCCTATGCATCCGGACCGAGAACTCTTCTCTATCGGAGACCAAGATGGCGGTGATGACGGCCGGCCAAGTCCTAGGCACAGACAGGGAACAGAAGATGACTATTTCTACGACGAAATATTTGAGAAATCGGCGTTTGTGGATGAAACAACAAACAGAGCTAATAATCATTTAACTGTTGAAGATGAACTTCAGGAATTAAACATTCCTGATTTGGTATTTAAAAAGCCGTCAACGAGGATATGAGTTATATAACATGTATAAATTTAAATCACTCGGCAGGAAAAGGTCAAGTTTATATAAGGATTCCAAAATGCCCCATTTGGAACTTCATGACTGTATCGGCAGTGTTACATGTACAATAATAAGTGACGCTTAAACAAATGATTTTTGCTATTGATAATATAACCCAATACAGAATTTATTGGAAACTGTCAAATTAACGCTAAAACGTAATTTCATACTTATACTGTAAAGTTGAGAGCGTCACAGCCCAGTGTGCAATTGTACTTCCGTTCGAGTGCAATGTTACTGTATATTTTTAATTACCATTATACATGCAGAGCATGATCGTTTTTTCTATGCATTTCAATAATGTATTTGTCAATATCTTAGCAATAGTATGTAGAATTTTTGTTTTTAAATGTCATATTGTCCAATATATGTTATAATATCGATGTAGAACGAATAGTGAAAGCAACTGAGCTTGATTGTAGAACAAGGTCTTGCAACTTTCGAAGACTGCTTCCTGGTGTTCTGATCAGTACGCGCGCCAAAGGATGGGATTGTGGAGTTCGAGTCCGCGTCCTGGATTCGAACCCAAGACCTCCGGGTTAGGTTAGGTTAGGATGCTCTACCCCAACACCATGCAGCTCTAGATATTGATTAGGCGTGGTTTTGACAGTACCGACTGTCGCTATTCATCTAAATTCAACATATTTTACAAATATATATTTCACTAATTCATTCCTCGAAAACGTTTGAATAGTTTTTTCTCAGGAAGGTTATATTGTCGACTCTTTTACATGGAGTTTTAAAGCAAAGAAAAAAGTTCAAATAACATTTATAAAGTTGACAACAAGAAGAGAGCTTTATGGGATTGTTGTTCAGAGCAGGATTCAAAGGTATCAAAAGTAATTGAAGAGTACTTTGCGTCTCAACAAAATTTATTAATGCTCAAAAATTGCTTTTAGAATCATTAAAATCTTGTCAGTTTCGATATTTGATATTTGTTTCGATCCGCCATTGTTGAAAAAGAAAATAATACCCAGTGCGTGAAGCAACCCGATTGCGATCGATTTTTCAAAGGAGCTAATCTACTTTTAAAAAGGATCTTAATTCCCGTCAGCGGACTTTATAAATCTGCGAACGTTCTTCAAAGTCCTTCCAGAACTGGTCAGAGACCAATGGAAAGTGGTCATGGATAACGGTTAAATATAAGTTGCAATAACTTTAATCTACTACATTTATCTATGTAAATGTATATATTTTTAGAATAAAACTTGTAAATAATATCAAAATGTATCTATATATTCAATAGGCCTGTGAAAAAGCACAACCATTGAATCGGGGTTCTTAAAAGAAATCTAAGTACTGACATAACTGATGAAGTGATAGTTTCAAACAACTGTGGGAATCGTAAATTCATTGCGCAACAACATATACTTGTAATGCAACAACATATACTTGTAATGCAACAACATATACTTGTAATACAACAACATATACTTGTAATACAACAACATATACTTGCAATGCAACAACATATACTTGTAATACAAAAACATATACGTGCAATGCAACAACATATACTTGTTATGTAACAGCATATACTTGTAATGCAACAACATATACTTGTAATTCAACAACATATACCTGTAATACAAAAACATATACGTGCAATGCAACAACATATACTTGTAATGTAACACCATATACTTGTAATGCAACAACATATACTTGTAATACAACAACATATACTTGTAATGTAACAACATATACTTGCAATGCAACAACATATACTTGTAATACAACAACATATACTTGTTATATAACAACATATACTTGTTACATAACAGCATATACTTGTTATATAACAGCATATACTTGTAATGCAACAACATATACTTGTAATTCAACAACATATACCTGTAATACAAAAACATATACGTGCAATGCAACAACATATACTTGTAATACAACACCATATACTTGTAATGCAACAACATATACTTGTAATACAACAACATATACTTTAATGCAACAACATATACTTGTAATGTAACAACATATACTTGTTATGCAACATCATATACTTGTTATGCAACAACATATACTTGTAATACAACAACATATACTTTAATGCAACAACATATACTTGTAATGTAACAACATATACTTGTTATACAACATCATATACTTGTTATGCAACAACATATACTTGTAATACAACAACATATACTTTAATGCAACAACATATACTTGTAATGCAACAACATATACTTGTAATGCAACAACATATACTTGTTATACAACATCATATACTTGTTATGCAACAACATACACTTGTAATGCAACAACATATACTTGTAATGCAACATCATATAGTTGTTATGCAACAACATATACTTGTAATTCATCAACATATACTTGTAATGCATACATGTCTTTATTGATGGCAAACTGAAATTATGGAACAATTTACTTGACACGTGTAAACAGTTTGCCTGACATTGTGAACTGATCCAAGGTCTTTCAAATAGTATGGTCCGGAAACGAGCGTAATACGATAAATAACCTGCCTCGGATCACGTGACAAACATCCGGGTACCCGCAATTTTGGAAAAAGAAAGAAATTATTGATACTTTATATCTACGTATATCTCGATATTTTACCAATCAATTTGATCAACAAAGTGATCCCTAATACAATATATGCATTCCCTTATCATTACATAATATTATATTTTACCGATGTTTCGTTTTAGGTGGATTTACGCATTGGAAAGTTGACCTCATACGAACGGGTTTTTTCACAAATGACCAAAAGCCGAAAACCGACCTAATTATAGCGCTTCTTTCCTACTTGCATGGTGTTCATGGGATTGATGTAACATCTTTTTCTCATAGATTTAAGTCTAATGTACGTCTGTTATGTCTTAGATTTTCGTATTTCACCCGTATTTTAATTTTCTGGGACGGTTAGATCCGTTCAAAATCTAAAAATGGCGTCAATGGTGATTTTTTTTCGCGATACGGTGATATTTTGTGCACAGGTTTTCACTATATATTTAGGGTCAAATGATGGAAAATTGCTAATTAAAATGTAAATTAAGAGTTATTTTTGAACGGATATGAATTAGATTTTCGTTTTTTTATTTTATAACATAATAAAGTAGTTTTGTAAGACCAGTATCGCGAGTCAAATTACCATCCATCGCTAAAACGCGCAAGACGGAATAGCATAGACCGTGTTTAACTCGCGTTAAAGATAAAAGTTAATTATATATAGAGGTTTTAATTTCACAGTTTTACAGAAAATTTCATCAGCTTTCCAATTATACCATTTTTTTTATTAAATGTGGTATTTAAATGACACAATGACGGGCAGTTTTGCATACAACTATCGGACAAATACCAGTTTACTCGCTCGGCGTGATAAATGCACGGCGTGATAAACGCTTCCAGGTAAAAATCGATAACCGAGACAAGATTATCAGCACGATAGACATTTATAGAGGGCGTTTCCGGACAATACTATTTGAAAGACCTTGACTGATCTAAGCAAATTTACGGTCAATATCTAACGCCTAAAGATGCAAACTAGTTCAAACTTGGTGACTCTTGAACTGAACGAGAAGACCGTTTCAGCTATTTACATTGCAGTATGAGTAAACATCACTCTGGTTAAAGAAGAGAACTTGAACGCATCTAAGATAATGAAATTTTGTTCAGACATTGTTTAAACAGGGAAACGTCTTGGGAGTTCCTTAATGAATGCCAAATAAGATTATTTCGAAGTGTATTTAGGTGCACTATATATATATTACTAAAACACTTAACTTTCGCACTAAACTGAGTGGAACTGCATTAACTTTGTTTAAGATTTCTCTTAATATCTTAAATAGAATATAGACTAAATAAACAAAGATAATATATCTCAGAAAAGTAGTTCATATATCTGTAGCAGATGTATGTTGCTTCAAATGATTTCAGAATTTAATTTCAACAAGGTACACACGACAAATAAAGAACGCATTAGTTTTATCGAAATTTGTACATTCTTATTGGATTTAAATTTATTTGCTATATTAAGAAAAAAAACAATATTCTGAATTGTCACGGGTACATTTACCCTTTAATCCAATAACAAAGATTTAACAAGTGAAACATGCCAAACACTCATCCCAAATGAAAACTTTTCGGAATTTATAGAGGAAGTTATATTTCGATTTCGCCACTGCCATATTTTGCGGACTTCTGCACTTTTCCCGCGTAAACCACTGAAATCTGCATTATTTATTTCAGATAAATGTCATCGATGACAAATAATGTTAGTTTCTCGTGAAATGAATGTAAAGACTGTCTTGCAACTTTATCATTTCAAAATGGTTTCGATCACGCGATGTTTGTAATAATTTGAATTGCAAAAGATGTAATTCAGTCTTTTACCTTTGATAGTTTGAGACAGAAGTCATTGACTACTTTAGTTACTGTTGTTCTACATGTTCTTTGGAAAGTTCAATTACTAACGGTGATGCGCACATGCCACTGGTCGCTTTAATGAAATGCGTCATAAAACGGACTTGTAATTCAGAAACAGATTATCACGTTTTAAAAAAATAACATGTGGTTTCCCAAAGAAATTCTCGATTGTGACGGTTCAAGCTTCATTTTTCTTATTTAAAAAAATCCAAAGATCACACATCTCATAATAGCTCAGTTGACAGTTTTTTTCACTAAAATCAACCAGGACCCAGGTGATTTAATCACGAGCAATCGAGTCTCACTTCAATTCTTTTAAATCGTTTCCAGCAAAATTAATCTAAAAACGCTTCTACTCGAAATAATTTACTTTGAAAAAATTGAAGACTTATTTTTATCTTACATGAAATCGTAAGACAAAAGCTGACACACATTCTGGACTGCATCGCCGAAATATAATTCAACTCACTAAATGTCATGACCCGTATTAAAGACGAAAGTTTGTTTTTTATCACCTCAATTTCCTTTAAAGAAACTGAACCTTTGAGGGTCCTATAATAAATGAAAAACACAGTTTGTTAAACCACATTTAGATAATGCACCTTAGTTCTTGAATTATGGTCTTTGTGATCCATACAGTTGGGTATCTTAGCTGTTTTTATTCTCAAGATTATAGAACTAACAGAGGATCTGTCCATGACAGACGTGTGTACATTTTGCTGACATGCTACAAAGGTACTTGTGGTCTTACAGCGGAAACCATAAATACATAAATTTCAGGAAACCCGTATCCGAGGCCTGTAGTATTGTAGTCTAGAACACGATTGTAATACAGAAAGTCTGGATCCATAGAAATACCCACTTTTTTACCTTTAGAACATACAATCACCAAAAGTGTCTAAAACCGAAAGTTTGTCTTTGGAAGCATCTTGTATGTTGTCAGAAATATTTTCTCCTCGCATCCATGCACTTAAAATCTAAATTCCATTATAAATTCCATTATAAAATGCATTCCTTTTCTGCAAGTTCCATTTTAAATGAAACCTTTTGTATTAATTTTACGTGTTTTTTAAACTGTCATCTATTAAGGACTGAACTAGTTTTCATTAGAACATGCCGTATCTTCATCGCGTTTTCCGTCATTGAGTTTTGTAATTTCAAGAAGTTTTTGTAAAAGGTACAGTCGTTTGATTTTAAATATTTTTGTAATATCCCTTAATGCTTTTTCCGTCAATTTGCTTTAAGTTTCTATCAACAAATGCTGCATTTCATAAGTTTAAAAATCGAAACATCGTTAAACTGTAAAGTAAATTAGACCATACATATAAAAAGTAAACTGAATGCAGTATTAAGAACCATGTGTTTGTGATAGACAATTAGAAAGACTAATTAAGTGCATATAACACGAAACTTCAGATACGTAAACATATTACCAACATCTAAAAAGACGATAACAAGAGCTGTTTGTAAAAAACGTATGCCCCCTTTGATGCAAAAGTTGTACTATGAAAGGAACAGTTTTGAGAGTAAAAGTAAGTGTGAAATTCGCGAAAACGGCATCTGTAGAAATTGTAGAATAAAAAAAATCAAAATAAAATAGTCATCTCCATAGAACAATGTTAGAATTCAACATTGACTTTGACCCTAGTGAAAAAGTCATCTTGACTGTTTCAGGTGTGTTCTTGGGCAAAGAAACACTTGCTTAAAAAAATTTAAAAACAAAATGAAAAATTCGACAAAAAAATTAAGAAGAGGCTTGACCTCAAAAAAAAAAAATTATGTTAAAAACTATTTAAAACTAAAAAAATGAAAAAAAAGATATTTTTAGTAACTGTGAACTTAATCTAAAAATATTGTTTTTGCTTTAAACAATTTTATTATCAAAACAAAATATAAAAAATATATAAATACTTTTCTTCCTTGAACAATTTTATAATCATAAAAAAAATCGAAAAAAAATCGATTTCGAGTAGCAATTACCTTGACCCCCCTCCTCGAAAAGGAAAAAAAGATATTGCTAAAAACAATATAAAACTTTAAACGAAAAATATTCAAATATATTCCTCACCATGCAAGCTACCTACACACCAAGTTTCATTGCAATTGGTCACTCCTAACTCCTGTTTCTAAGCGGAAACCGATTTTCTATTTTAGTGACATTGAGCTTGATTCCAGTGACCCCAAACGCAATCCAAGCTTCCTCTCCCCGCAAACTACCTACAAACCAAATATCACAGCAATTGGACACTCCGGCCGACCGACCAACATCTGCAATCCAATATGCCCCTCTTCTTCGAAGGGGGCATAAATAAAACTACTTCAATCTTAGTAAGAGATATTTAGGTAAATTACATGAAAATGTCAGGAGAAAAAATTAAAATGGATTATTAAATGATAATCTGCAGAAGGTACAAATTACTGTAAAATTCGATAATTTTCGCGATGATTTTCGTGGATTTCCCACTTCGCTAATTTCAAAATCAAATAAGAATAAGTTTGTCTGCTCACAGATAGAAATTTTGTCACGCAAAAACTACCCATTTAACAACTGTTCTTTATATAAAAACCTAACATTAAAATTGCATGACAACAAAGGAAAAATGCAAGAATGTGTACTCGTGCTAGGGTTTATCAATTGGAATGCTAGGACACCATATTTTCATTTCCATGTAGCAAACTATTTTCATTAAAAGTTCGGTTTTTAAAGATTAACAACTTCTGTATTTTGATCTCAGAGAATACGTTTTACAGTCTGCTAGAAGAGGAATTCTGGGTGAAGCCTGTTTATACTTGAAATTTGATTCGGGTTTCTAATTGAAGTCTTGATAATGCTCTACAATTTTTATATTACGGAATTCTAAATTGAACCGAAGGAAATTTCTCAAACGTATTCTCTAATTATTTTTAGAATTTATTATCGAAGGGATATTAAGGTGTTAGGTTTTGTAGCATTTTTTTCTCACACAATGTCAGGAGG
Source organism: Saxidomus purpurata (assembly GCA_022818135.1). NCBI lineage: Eukaryota > Metazoa > Mollusca > Bivalvia > Venerida > Veneridae > Saxidomus > Saxidomus purpurata. The sequence continues at coordinate 12,330,886 of JAFMSR010000015.1, forward strand.
TACTAGGTGGATTGAGTAGTTCGGGAAATCTGGCAGTTCTTTCTCTTTTTAACCCCCCACGCATGACCATAATGTTTCAGTATTGAAGTTTAGCCATTAACGTAGAAGAAGAAGAATCCTTGCTACTCTTTTTGGAAGTTATATCTAACAATATACAGCGCACTTTCTTATTGCCTATATCTTAAACAGTTAACGTCGCCTATTTTCCACAAACCCGTAAGTCATTTTTTTAAGTTTTGAGAAAATCGATTTTGAAGTTTGAAGTTTCAAAGAAGATCCGTAATTTACGGGTTTATGGAACTTGCTTTTAACCGAGTTATACAAGTTCCATAATAAAACAGACTACGTCATCATAACGATCTTGATGAGACAAGTTCAACGGTACCAACATGTCAAAACATCAAAATACCGACTTACGTGGTTCTGGAAATAAGGAGTCGAACTGTAGACAAATATTGGTTGAATATTACAACTCCTCTTACAGTTTAGTACTTTTGTGAATAAAATCGGTTTCATAATCATTTTTTATTTTGCCTTTTTACATTACATGTACGTCAAATAGTCAATGTCAATGTCAATGTCACACTGTGTTTTAATCCAAGAGTCATGTATATTGGCTTGAGGACCGAATTGCTTCGTATGCACCAGATCTGAATGTTTTTGAATCCTTAATAGGACTGTTATATCATATATTTTAACCAACATTCAATAATATGTTCAGCATGTTTGCATTTTTATTTTCAAGAAAATTCTTAAGTTTATCATTTTTTAAATATCATAAAAACTCACCTAAATTACAACATCCTAGAAATTAAGGAAACCAATAAATAACATTTTATAACTCACTTGTTCATCATTAAGAAATTGTTGCATTTCCCTTGACATCAAACGCTTTTTATTGGTCATATTTTCAAGTTCTAAGTCTAAATGTAGCAAAACATAAAGTAGTTGACATCGATGATGAGGGAATTCAGACTTATGATTTTTGTGCATGTGGCAGAAAAAGTGTCACAGCCAGGGCCAATACACGCCACAAATTTACTATAGGTTTATATTGGAGCGCTGTCATTAACTTGCGATAACATTTTAACTGATAAAGTTATTTTAAAATCACAAACGGGATGATAAAATATAACATTTCCCTTTTTTAATGAATATTGTTTTATTTTTCTGAGACTTTATTTGTTTGGTCTTTTTTTAACTTAAAAACTCTACCCGTCGTTTTACTATATAATATATAGTAAAACGCCCAAAATGTGACAATTTTAAGTGAAAATTTTGCAGTTTATCTTCAATTTGTTAAAAAACTATAACACTTATTTTAGAATCACAAACGGGATTGAATAAAACAATCATTCTACATTTAAGTGATATATTTTATATAAAAATAAAGAAAGAAGAGAATGGTCTTTTTTTAAGGTTTTGTTTAACAGGTATATAATCTTATTTTTACGATCGGAGCTCGGTTGCTTCCGTAATGCTGGCCGAACACTTCCGAATGATTTATCTAACTGCTTCAGGCCATCGATAAGTTTTATGACCGGACATTACGTAACATTTATCATGATCTTTAAAACGTTGTATATTGGGTTTTATTTTACATTAAAATACAAACTGGGTGAGAATCTTCAGTTTTTGTTAATAACAAGGCAAAACCTTTCCTTGAAACCGGATATACATGATATCGTCTTTATAGCGAAGATCCATGAAATTTTCAGTATAATTATCAATAATATTATTTAGCTTTTGATGTTAATTTGCAGCACATAAAAGATTCACTTTGCATGCATTTTTATTTCGAAGCACTTGCACGGGGTATTTTATTTTGTTTCACATTTTTCTTTGTCTCGAGTGAAAGGCAAGCATTCGCTCCGCTGAAATTAGTGTCATTTTATAGGTTTCTTCCAGATTCAAAATACACAGATAAAACCAGGTTGTCTGATCCCTCGAATCTTTTGTCTTTCATTTCACCCAGAAGAAATAAACTAATTATTACATTAACAAAAAGAGAAGAAAAAAACACGCAAGGTTTGATCGGTGTGCAGAGTATTAAATGACACCATCTGTAAAATTTAACAGGTATTATTCTACTGCAAAAATGGAAAAGTTTTTTACCACATTAAATCCTTATTTCTTCTTAATGTTAATTATAATTTCAAGCAATGTGGACAGTGTTACAATCCAGCTGTAATTTTGAAGGAAAAATATATTTGACCATATGGTTTGAAACTGAAAAACCACATTCTTTTTACGACATTCAACACCAAGCGTTTAAATCAAGTATGTAAAATCTATTGATATTCTGAAAAAGAAACGGTGCTATTTCTCAACTTAAAAAAGCATACAGAAATCAAATGTTAGTTTTTATCAGATCAGGAATAACTAATTGGGAAATAAACAAGTCGACGTACTATTTAACGCGGTCGCCCATTTACGTTTTAAAAGCACACCATGCTTTTGCAACATATTTGCCGTGTGCGTCTGTACTTGAAAATTGTAGGTCTACAATTCAACAATTCTCACGAGAAAACATTACGCACGTGTAAAGGGATCAGCCGAATAAGAAAAATCAAGTGCACACTAGGTTCATTCCCATTATCATGTCAAAATTCACGAATGTTGTAGCTTTTGGATTAATCTGTGACTATTGGGCAATTAATCTTCTTTTTCTTGTAAGAGCACATAATATATAAATTTGCGTACAAGGATATCTAACTGATACAATCACATGCATGAATGTTGTTATCAATATTAATCAGGATATATATGAAATAAGATGCATCGTTTTCTTGGGGTTTGCTAAGAGTGTACTTTCGCCTATGTAACCTTCCCAAATAGAATGTGTCATTATTATTTAAACCAATCTGCACATATTCATGCCTGCCATCTATCCATAATTAATCAAAATGCATCATAACTCTTGCAATATCTATATTTTCATCTATGTTAAGATGGTTTTAAAGTAATATTGAATTAGGTATGTTTTGCTGGTTTTGAGCTGTTAATTTAACTAAAGTTATAACTGAAGGCGAGTCATTATGGCAAGCCAATTTACTATTTAATAAAAAAGAGATTATTTTCTTATTATAACAAAGGGGATATATTTATTAAATTAAAAAATATCTCTGTAAATAAGGAGATGTCTATCATAAAGATATCTAATTTTTGAAAGATATTTCACAATACTAAAGAGATATCTCTCAGTGTAGTAGATATATCTCTTAACCGTAAAGAGATATCTCTCCAACATAAAAAGATATCTATGAAACGAGTCATCTGTTTAAAATACAGAGATATGTCTTAACTTTAGAGAGATATGTCTGTAACTGTGAGAGATATCTTTCAAAAATAAAAAGATATCTCTCAAATGATGTTAAAGACTCAGTAGCACAATTAAATGTAACTCTTATTTTACCAAGAAAGATATCTTACCAGCGGAAATGACCTTTATTTGTACCAAAAACATTTCCAATTTGCATTTTATTAATCGTAAGTACATGTTTGAAATATAGCGCAGTATTTTTTCAATGATATTTCAAAACAAGAGCTGTCCCTCATAAGTGACGAATGCCTCCAAAGAGGTGTCTCACAGTCTGTGTCCTTATGGAACCAGTACTTGCTCATGCTTTTGCAACATATTTGCCGTGTGCGTCTGTACTTGAAAATTGTAGGTCTACAATTTTCAACAATTCTCACGAGCAAACATTACGCACGTGTAAAGGGATCAGCCGAATAAGAAAAATCAAGTGCACACTAGATTCATTCCCATTATCATGTCAAAATTCACGAATGTTGTAGCTTTTGGATTAATCTGTGACTATTGTCAACAATTACTTCCAATGAATTCTATTTTCTACATCCGTTATTTTACATTAAACTCTTTAATGACTGAACGTTTGACTGTAATGAAGAAGTGCTCTCTAGTTAAATCATTATTATCATTATTATCATTATTATTATTATTATCATTATTATTATCATTAATTGCGAGTAATGTGAATGATACTGTTGAATGTTCTTTATCTTCTGGTAGAAATGGTAAAATTTAAGCAGAAGATTATTAGTAGAGCAGCATTTTGACTGCTACTTAAGTCCAGTATGCACTAAAAAGTAACAAGCTAAGTGATTAACCAAAGTGATTGGCAGGCATTGAGGTTTATTGAACAGTAGATAAAAATTGCCGACCTTTGGTGGAAAGTTGGAAAAGTTCAAGGTCAAGGTCAAATTGAACACCAAAATAAAAACGTATAGTAAACTATTTAACTCTGAAATTATAATTGAAATATACATGGAATGCTAAAATATTTTATTTAACATAATACCTCACTATCCATGCTACAAATGTATGTAAAAGTTTTGGCCCGCCAAGGTCAAGGGCAATGTCATTTCAAGGTCAAATAGTAAAAAATCACTAAATATAAGCTTTCTACCAAATATCAAATGTAATAAATTGTAGAAATGATGTTTAAACACATATCTTTACACTTTAACATAAATGTAGGTTTAAATCCCTTGATATGATAGTAATTTAGTAAACTGAAATGTTTATATGGTGAGAGTATAATTGAAATTACCCCACCCACCACCTTAAAATCTTTCAGTTGAGCTTGCTGCAGCTACAATCCACATACAATACGACAGTGTGTTTGTTATAAATATGTCGGGAAACAGTTTAACAAATAACAATTTTTCTGAAACTAATGCTTTGACTCTTTTGTACTAGCAGAGGATTAGCAGAGGTCAAGGTCAATGCCATTTCAAGGCCATGTCACCTAAAATTCATAAAAATCATTATACATCGTATAAAGTATTACTTACAATACAAACAAATTGTTTTTATCTACTATATGACTCAGTTATACAGCACAAGGATGTAACACATTATCTTTGAATGAAAAAGAACATCAACTATAGACAGTTTAAATCATATTATGTAGTTAGGATACTTTTTATTTTTCAACAACATTTTTAGCTCGACTATTCGGAGAATATGGAGAGCTATTACAGTCACTTGTGCGTCGGCGTCGGCGTCGGCGTTCCTTCTTTGGTTAAAGTTTTGCCTGCTAAGTACTATCATGCACATATCTCAGTAACCACTTATGATATTGACTTGAAACTTTGTTCATGTCTTTAGGGGTGTCATACAATCAAGTCAGATAACTCTTGTATAAATTTAGTACAAATTATGGCCCTTGTTTGACTTTGAAAATTTGGTTAAAGTTTTGCCTGCTAGGTACTATCATGCACATATTTCAGTAACCACTTATGATATTGACTTGAAACTTTGCAAATGTCTTTAGGGGTGTCACACAGTCAAGTCAGATAACTCTTGTATGAATTTAGTGCAAATTATGGCCCTTGTTTGACTTTGAAAATTTGGTTAAAGTTTTGCCTGCTAGGTACTATCATGCACATATCTCAGTAACCACTTATGATATTGACTTGAACTTTGTTACTGTCTTAAGGGGTGTCATACAATCAAGTCAGATAACTCTTGTTTAAATTTAGTACAAATTATGGCCCTGTTTGACTTTGAAAATTTGGTTAAAGTTTTGCCTGCTAGGTACTATCATTCACATATTTCAGTAACCACTTACGATATTGACTTGAAACTTTGTAAATGTCTTTAGGGGTGTCACACAGTCAAGTCAGATAACTCTTGTATGTATTTAGTGCAAATTATGGCCCTTGTTTGACTTTGAAAATTTGGTTAAAGTTTTGCCTGCTAGGTACTATCATGCACATATCTTAGTTACCACTGATGGTAATTATATCAAACTTAGCAATAGTGTTCAGGGGTACATTTTGTATCAAACAATTATTTTACCAAAAATTAAATATATAGTGATAGATTTTGACTTTTTTTATGATTCAACTTTCCTAGTTTATACTTAATAGTTAGCAGAATTTTGTTTTGCTATTATACTGATAAAAGTTTTGTTTTATTAGCAAACACCCACAATAGTCGAGCTTGCTGTCTTATGGACAGCTCTTGTTGCTACATGTGGTGGTAACTTCTGTATGAACATAAATTATGCACGCTAATAAAAATGACCGTATACAGTAAGCTTATATGAGATATAAAACATGTACATGTAATCAATAGATATTCTTAATGTAACTACAGCTAACCATTATACATTTTATATGAAAGTACATGTCATGTACGTTTAACCCACCCACCATGTTAATGTAGGCTATCTACTTGCAATGCTAGCTCATATGGCATACATGATACATTGAAAACTTCATTTGTAAAAATGACCATCATTGATTTTTAATACTTATTATCATAGTTGCGCAAGTCCCAATTTTATTCATTGCTTGAAAACAACATGGCTGGTTGTCTTTGCTTGCCCCATAGCCACATGCCACTGTACAGGGCTGTTGCAGTGATTCACATGCACACTCAATATCGCACATATCCTTGCATGTGCCTACAACATCAGTCAGTAGCTCAAGCGCTGTTGTCTTACAAATGTCAAAGAAAAGGCATGTTGTGTCACAACCCTAAATACAATACAATAGGGAGAATAAGATGTCAGGGAAGAAACAATGCAATGTAAAGGGACATAGCACTCTGTATTTATATGGGCGGAATGTCTGCCTATCTGGCAATTTTAGCGCCGATGCAGTTGAAATGGTGTATCAGCATCACCATAACGTCTGTATCAGGGCTAAAATGCAGATTCTGTTGCTATCTTGTAATGATCAGTTCTAGCATGCAATATCATTATAATATCTGCTTCTTCTTGTCCAATGGTTAGTTCAGGAACAGAAGATGTTATGTTAATCAACTGGGAAATTTTGCAGTCACAGGCTCGACCTTAGGCCACATCACGGCTTGTCAATACCGCCGTTTGATCTAGTGTTTTTCCCCAGCTACTTCAAAACAGTAATCTATCAGTTAAATTGACCTTGCGTAAGTAACTCTTATGGACAATCTTAGGTAGCCTTTGCATTTCCAACACAAAATAGGACATATTTCTTGCATATATTGTTCTGCTTGATGCAAAGAAAAATGATAAAAACAGAGACCGACTGTTTCATACACATTTAAGAGACCTAGATGCATTCAGATACAATCTGAATGGTGTTCAAATGTTCTGAAGGTAATTGTCCCAAAAGGCAAATGTTGGTGATGCTTCCTGCCCTTGAGCACTGACCTCATCTAACTAAGGCATGAAAGACTGTTGCATTGTCCAGGTCAAGCTGGGATGGATTGTCAGAGAAGATGCACACCAGATTATAAAATTGAGAAGACAGCGTAATTATAGAACACCATCAATCATGAAAAAGCACGGAGGCCTCTCACAAAATATTTACCAACGAGAATTTGATCAGCTGTTACGGGAGAAAACACCTTCAGAATCTGAGAGCAGCACATTTTGAGACCAGATCACTTTAAAAGCAACGATGGGCATTTCAGTTTTAGTATAATTCTTACTGAAATATACTGCAAACACGTATCACCTGATTTTAATAATGAAATTGAAAATTGTTATGACTTCAGAAAGAACTTTAGATAAAAATTATAACAGTTACTGCAGAAACTCTCTTTTCACTAAGATTTTTCATTATGTATACCACATGGGCTGGCATTGCAAGGTGATAGCCTACATTAACATGGTGGGTGGGGTGCATAATACATTGTATGTACTTTCATATCAAATGTATGGTGGTTAGCTGTAGTTACTTTAAGAATATCTCTTGATTACATGTTCATATATCCCATCTCATATAACCTTATTGTATATGGTCAGTTTTATAAGTGTGTTTATGATCATACTGAAATTACCACCACATGTAGCAAAGATGTTACTGAAAAATATTAAGTACCCTAGCTACATTACATTATCTATGTAAAATGTCTATTTAAGTTCTTTTTCATTCAAAGATAATTTGATACATGCTTGTGCTATATAGACGTGACATTAAGTAGATAAAATAAGTTGTATGTATTATAAGTAATGCTATATAAGATGTTTAATGATTTTTGTTTTAATTTTAGGTGATGTTGGCCTTGAAATGACATTGACCTTGACCTCTGCTAATCCAATTTAGTACAAGATCCAAAGAAGTAGTTTTAGAAAAAATGTAATCAGTTAAAACGTTTCCAGTAATATTCATAACAAAAACACTGTCGTATTGTATGTGGATTGTAGATGCAACAAGCGCAACTGAAAGATTTAAGGGTGGTGGGTGGGGTAATTTCAATTAAGCACTTACCATATAAACATTTATTTTTACTTTTCATTTTAACGGATATAAACCTATACTTATATTAAAGTGTAAAGATGTGTGTTTAAACATGATTTATAGAATTATCAGATTTGATACTTGGACGAAAGATTATTGTTGGTGATTTTTAACTTTTTGACCTTGAAATGACCTTGACCTTGACCTAAGCTAATCCAATTTAGTACAAAATAGTCAAAGCAGTAGTTTTCGAAAAACTGTAATCAGATAAAACGTTTCCAGTAATACTTATAACAAAAACACTGTTGTATTGTATGTGGATTGTAGATGCAGCAAGCGCAACTGAAAGATTTTAGGGTGGTGGGTGGGGTAATTTCAATTATACTCTTTCCATATTTACATTTACTTTTACTAAATGGCTTTCGTTTCAACGGATATAAACCTTTACTTATGTAAATTAGTAAAGATATGTGATTTACAATCATTTATACAATTTATCAGATTTGATATTTGGTAGAAAGATTATTTTTAGTGATGTTTTACTATTTGAGCTTGAAATGACATTGACCTTGACCTTGGCAGACTAAAAGGTGGAAGCAGATTCGTAGCATGGATATTGAGGTATTATATTAAATCAAATAGTTTACCATTCCATGTGCGTTTAAAACGCTATTTAACATTTAAGTAAATTAAGGTATTTCTTTATTTTGGTGTTCAATTTGACCTTGACCTTGACCTTTTCCAACTTTCCACCCAAGGTCGGCAACTCTTATTTACTGTACAATAAACTACAATGTCTTCCAAACATGTTGGTATATAACTCAGCTTGTTACTTTTTTGTGCAACCTTTCTCCTTAAATAAGCCACTTTTTAGACCTTTGCTGCTCTACTACCCCTTTACGCACAAAAGTAACATGTCAAGTTCAATATCTCCCTTATGCAATATTCAAGTACAATCGATAATCAATGATTTATGACCCTGTCCGTTATTTACGGATATTACCGAACCGTAGTTGTTTCCGTTAACTTCTAATCCCCAATATTTATCGATTGTCAGCTGATATAGCGGTTGGCACTTTTTCTGCCGTATGGATAATGCATTAGTAATCCATAACAATACAGTAAAAGCGTGGAATGGAACTTGAAATTAAAATTCACGAAAAGAATCGAACACACACAGTCAAAATATAAAACCAAATGATACATCCAAGATAATAATTTCTGATTTACATATTATCGTTTGAACTAGAAAAAGCATTTGTTATCACGAGAGTATTTTAGTGTGTCCAATTCCATTATGAAATGTGCTAGTTAACAAAAGTATGCAGTTTTCTGGACCTGAAGACGTAAAGCAACCAGAAGTATGTGTACAATACCCAATGTTTTAACGCAAGTTACATAAAATTATCATGTGCTTTTTATCTAGTTTTTTTTTATATTATTCATGGTCTTATTTGAAGCTGGCCAAAACGGTAATGTTTCATTCTAATTATTTAACTGAAACATAAAAGTACAAAGAAATGGGGCATACACATTTACAACAATAAAGATAGTTTGGCTTTGGCTAAAATTGCTATTGCCACCATAATTGTAATACGCACATGACAGTGGCCGTCTTCCTGAAGATGAAATCCGCAAAAAGACTGCAATTAAAACTCAGCAATTCAAATGAACAACATCTCGGTTTTCAAAAATTACATGTAAAAATCGTTTTCCCAGAAAAGAAATCTATTATCACGAGTGTGGCTTTGTTTTGCTTATTAAATAAAGTACAAAGACCAAAAATCTCATCAGAGCTCAATTTACAGTATGCTATTACAGTAAACCGGAACCCAGATGTTTTAATTTCGCGCAATCAAATCTCATTTCGATTGTTTAAATTGTGCTTCAGGCGTCTAGAAACAGTATTTTATCTTATTTTCAGTGCATTAAATTGTTTTGGAAACGCGGATACTTTTCTTAAACCTTTTTGCCAATCGCAAAGAACGCCTTAGGATTAAAGGATACACATGCTCTGTAAAATCTCATTGCAGAAATATAATTCACACTAATCATGACCTGTACTTAAGGACGAAAGCTACTGTTTGCAATCTCCAATATCTTTTTACTCTTATCACTCAACTGTTTTGTTATCTGAAATAACTGAAAGCCACATTGTGTTGGCATCACCCTTCATTGAACGTTTGTCTTAGAAAGCTCGAGATATTTCATCTTCGAAGTCTTACAATTTGTAATTTTTTGTTCCATTAAAAAAATCGTTTCACTTTCTGCGAATTCCATTAAAATGTTAAATTGTCTGTAAGTTTTTACGTATAACATTTAAATATTTGTTCAACTCATTTTAAGTTTTCAATTTTCAAGTAAAAGTAATCCGTTTGATTAAGAATAGTTTTTACATGCGGGTTTATGATTTCCGCCAATTTTTGAAATATTTTATATACACACCATTCCCTGACATAAGAATATCGTTATTCAGTAAAGTATACCATAATATAAGACAACAAAATGTACTCAAATTGACGTCTTTATTGCGTTTCGTGAACAATTCTTGAAGTCATGTGAATGTCCTCAAGACATACTTCTGCCAAACTAAGCAGTATGCTGATCTTTGAAACAAAAAGGCTATGATGGCCCTATATCGCTCACCTGAGTATCATTGCAATTTTAAAACAAGAAAGTAGTTCAAAAGTCGTATGAATTTGGAAATAAGTTAAATAGTAAAAAAATCACCACAATAGCTTGAAAAACAAAAACTAGACAACAAATAAAGGTCGTATTCAAAATTGTACATACCTCAAATTTCATTGGTTAGCTTAAAAGACGGAAGCCAGCGGAAAGACTGCCGAGACTACTTGTCCGTATCATTCTGTGAAAACATTAAACAAGAACTAAACTGTCGTTAAGAATTTTTTTAAATGATATCTTTTTTTTTAATTTTCATGAAAACTTGATCTGATTTGGTTGCCAAAATGCCGATTGTTCTTCCCATTTCATGCAGGCGTCCCGTGTTAATTATGCATAACGGTAAGTTTGTTTTATCGTCTTGTTTGTCCAAGACAACATTTAGGGATATATTTGTGGTTGACACTTGTCCTTTATCTATTATTCGTCTATGTGCAGCCATTCAGTCATTGGAATTACACTTAACTTGTCTCAAGTTTCTTTTCAGAAAAATGCATTGAAATGCAAAAATTCACTTTTGGAGCTGTCACTACGCACAAATATTATCATGGAACATCCTTTCGAAGTTTTTAGAATAGAAGATTCACAAGATTGTATTAGACTTTGAAAAAATAAGTTTTTATATAAGCAAAGCACTCAAAAACACAAATGCGATTATATATTTTTCAAATGAAAATAAAAAAAATTGCCTCAGTTTGAAACTTTTAAGCATTATTTACAGATAAGAATAAATATAGAAAGAAATAGCTCTCAAACAAAACAAAATCGAACAACATGACAGGAAGTGGTCTTTTTTTAAAAAAACAATATAGGGAACCACAGAATGAAACTTTTTTACTTACAATATGTTGACATAGACATGATTTTCAAAAACCGTATCAAAATGAAAATGAACGAAATTATGTTGCATGAAACCGATCTAAAATGTCATAAATCTCATCTTCCTTTTTGATAGATTTTTAAAGCTTTTTTGATCAAGTAACGCAACCAGTTTACAAAAAAGGTCTTTATTGCAATTTTGAAATATATAAACAATTATAGATATGCTTGAGTAGATTGTTGAATATAATTGTGTACAGTAAAGATTTGAAAAAAGAATGATAAAAAATTATTCCCTTGCTTATTGCTCTTTAAAAAATCATACAACACAGCATTGCACTAACAGAATACATGGATATTACTGGCTGTTATATTTAAGAAATAATAAATGCCTCCCTGTAATTTATCGTTGAATAAAATATAGTCAGGAATTTGGATGCGTAGTAATTAAATCACGAGTGCGTAAATGTTAAAATATAGGGAACAATTTATTATTTCGATTCTAACACGTAATTTTCTTTGAAAACAATCCCGAACTTTATTTAACGCGTAGTAGTTCATCACTGTAACCTTAAAACGCGAGATACGATTGGACGCGCTTGTTTACATACGTCAATTCGTTACGTTATTTACGGCACGTCGTTCTTGGAAAAACGTGCTGTATTTTATCGTTTAATAAAATACAGGCTTTTCCCTATATGTTTATATAGGAAAAGCAGCCACTTGTGTTAGAATGCATTATAATGGACATGAGCAGATTAATCCATTTCTAGACATTAAAAATGCATCATGAATATTGCTATAATTGCGTTTTATTGCTATTAGTGCCAGAGTAGTGGTAGTGTCCTTAGGCAAGACACAGATAATTCCACATTGCCTCTCTCACTGGAGTGAGTCTGGAAAGAGATTAATATAAGTTGTTGATTCGCAATCAAGATTAAATAAGTCGATATAAAGAAAATGTTCAGTAATTTTTATATAGTAAACTCCGGATATTACGAATTCAATGGTAAACTTCGTATTATCACAAATTTATTCGGACCAATTAAATGTGTTCGTTATATCCGGAGTATGTTATATCCATATTACATTTTCATATTAGATAAAGAAAGAAAATACTCGGGAAGGGAAAATTGTTCTTCTTATCCGGAAGTTCGCTATATCAAGAGTCGCTATATGCGGAGTTTACTGTACATGTCGACATATGCTGCGGTTAATGCCATTGAAAAAAGCCCCTAGATGTATACAGTAAACTCCATTATATAAATTCTTTATCTTATATGAAAATGTAATATTGATATAACAGACTTCGGATATAAGGGACACATTTAAAGAGTTCCGAATGAGTTTGTGCCATACGAAGTTTACTGTACATGTTAAATTTAAAGGATTTATATGTGTGATATTCACATTGCAATATACAGTAGGTGTTCTGCTCTCTTCAACGCCCATTTTATTCAAGGTTTGCATGTAATAATAACATCACTCCGTCATTTAACGTGGAATAAAATCGCGGCTTTTTTGTACCAAATCTAAGCTGCTTGCAGTGAAGATACATTAAAATCGGTTGTAAAGAACTTGAACCACTAAAACATGTTCGATATATCCGAGGTATGTTATATCGATATAACGAACAAAAATGTTAATGCAGAGTTTTTCGGTCGTTTTTTTAATTCCATATTAAGTATCCAAAGAAAGAGGTTGTTGCTTTCGTTCCATATTAATGTATAAATTAACAAACCTGTTCTCACCAAATTGAAACTGATTTGTCTGTAGCAATTTTATTCTAAAACATGTACAAATTGACGAAAGCCCCTGCCTTTTATCTTTAATTTAAATTAAGAACAGTGTAAATACTTGAAAATATACAGTAATTAACTACAAATGTTGTTAATTTGTATTCATGTGTAATTAAGCATACTAAACAATTTTTACCCATGGAGCTCATAGAAAGGCTTTCATTTTAACTGACTTTTCGCGCTATATTCGAGTTCGCTTTATCCGAAGACGTTTCATTTCATATACAATATAAAGCAAAAGAAACGGGTATTTTAACCTAGAATTCCCTTTGAGTTCGCTATATGTAAGGTATACTGTATAGACATCAGTTTTAACAGCATCATTGGTCATAATTTGTAACTGACATGCGCAGTAGGGTCCATTGCACTGGGCAATTTTTAATTGGAATGCACAGTAGGATTCATTTGACTGGACAGTTTGTAATTAACACACGTAGTAGAGTCACTTGGACTAGGCAATTTGTAATTGACATAAGTACGAGGGTCTGATGTACTGGACAATTTCTAATTTATATGCGCAGTGGGGTCCATTGGACTGGACAATTTGTAATTCGCATGCACAGTAGGATTCATTTGAATGGACAATTTGTAATTGACAATCGTAGTAGGGTCCATTCCATCAGAATAGTCATTTTGTAATTAAAATGCATAGTAGGGTTGATTAGACTGGGCAATTTGTAATTCACATGGACAGTAGGGTCAACATGACTAGGAAATACAAACATTCTACTACAGTAACTCCAAATTTTCCATATTAATTAACTGGTGGGATTCACACTCAGTATGAAAAAAACATCTACACGTTTTAAAGTTTAATGGTAGGCAGACGTTTTATATACAAATGAAATACATATATATGTTAAATAAAGCTAATTAAACATTTATTTACACATTACTTAAATATTATGTATATGTGATTTACACAGAAATTATACAAAAATTATGTTCTCAAATAACTCAGACTATATATACATATGCTGTAATATCAAACAAATACAAATGTACAAGAACAGTACGTTTGTCCTAATGCGACAGATAAATTACATAAATGTAACAGACCATTTAATTCAAGTAGAATAAGATACTAATATCCGTTCGAAATATAGAAATTAACATTATGTGAATCCATGAGCGCTGATATCACATATTACTTGATTTCAGCATCTCCATTTGGAGACACTGAAATAAATCTGACTGAAAAGTCCATGCAAAATTACCTGACACTTAACATTTACAGAATTTAGACACAAAGGCATGTTATTTTAATGAATACAATTCCGAATGATTTAATGGTGAATTCTGTCTGACTTCTGTCAAAATATGTCATGATTTTGTTTGTTAAGGACGTTTACTAGAGTTGCCTACGTGTGTATATGGCCAACATTTCTCCCTTCTTAGAATTTCTTCTAACTCTGTATGTTGAATGAGAATCAAGTTTGAAACATAAATCTGAAATCTTGATCTTTAAATATCTGCCTTTGAAAATCGGAAATTATAACAAAATGCTTTATGCAAAATAAATTAAAATAATTCAAAATCAAGGCCGGTGTAATATGATTTTTTTTTCAATTTTTTATTTCAAACTTGAAATTCGAAGAAATTCTATAAAAGGAAATTTTGACCCTTTATACATATAGGAAATATATACATGTAGGACACTGTAGCAAATGACTCGAGAACGAGAACATTTCTGATAGTTAAAGTAAAACTCATTTATATGTAGGTATATATAATTATGCCGCATATCATTTATGAATTTAAATATCATATTACAAAGAAAACATAAGAATACAGGTACCGATAATGCTAAAAGAGAGACAGTAAACATACTACAAAAATCATATGTGACATCAGACAAACGATTCCATTAACAGCAGACAAACTGACGTGTACAAAATTTGAAATTTTAAATCTTGGTAGGGTCTTTGAGCATGTAGGATGCAGTGATTTTCGAACCATCTTCCATTTGTATCAGAAACTTGATAGGCGGACCCATATGAGGAAAGGAATTCAGACTG
This sequence comes from Saxidomus purpurata, assembly GCA_022818135.1. Taxonomy (NCBI): domain Eukaryota; kingdom Metazoa; phylum Mollusca; class Bivalvia; order Venerida; family Veneridae; genus Saxidomus; species Saxidomus purpurata. The sequence goes on from JAFMSR010000015.1 coordinate 12,346,403, forward strand.
CAAATGACGACAATATTGAGCAAATTAGAAATACAACAGAGAAACGCTGTAATTTTTCATTGCAGACCCACATTGCAAATTGTTATTTACAATGCCGCGTTGAAATTTTTCTGATGTTGAACTGCGTTTTTAACTGTGCCGCGTTGTAAACATTGCTTTTCTGAATAGCCTTGTAACTGTTTTATTACACTTCTTTTCATCGCGTTTGTCCCTTTTTTTGCTCGCAAGCCAAGAGTAAATAATAACACTGTTTTATTCGAACAACTGTCACATCTAAATCTAAATCATTTTTGATGATACACACATTTGTATGTATTGATAATCTTCTTTGTATACCACGTACCACATTATTTACTAGCGTCAGCGGTTGTTTAAAATAATTCCTAAGCTGTTGTTGTTTTGCTGTATCTTCAAATTGTTCTAAATTTCAAGTGTCTGAAATTTCACTGTTGTCACACTTTTCAACGCAGTATAAGCTGCCTTCAGAACAATTCGTTCTAATTGATCTATTTTATGATACTACCTTACAAAAAAGAAAACTGTACACCAGATGAACGTACATGTAACATATTTGTAGTCTTGGAGCAATCTTCTGACATTTTCATTTGTGTTTAATATTGTTCAATCCGTCTATTTACAGACTTCAATTGCTCGAAAGCAACTTACACTCCTTGAGGATTTCATGTAAAAATATACGAATATTTTCACTCCAGTTCAATACAAACTTAAAGCTTCCTTGTACTTCTATTGACGTGACTCCCAATGTGCATTTAAATGCCTTCACTTAAACGATTACCAAGGAGAGCCAACCTATTTGTTTATGCAACTCCATCTTGTGGTACGGTTTCAGATACTGTTTCTGTTACAATTTCAGTTACATAATCTGGAAGTAATGTTGTCTCCGTAACGGTTTGACCATCACCAACTATTGTACTATCAGTTATAGTCTCGGTTACATTTGAAATCATTTCGTTTACATTTTGAGTTGTTGCGTCCGCCACATTCTCGGTGCTATTGCTTCTCTGATTTGTTTCTGTGGCATTTAATGTTGGTGGCCCGATAGTTGTTACATTGTAGTATTCATAATAGTAGTCTGTTGAGCTGTAATTTAAATCTGAAGTAGTATCATAGATCGCGCTAGTCTGTTCAATGACTGAAGACTGGGTAGTCAAATCTAACACCTGAGATTCATTTTTTACATGTTGCTGCGCTTGCGTTACTGAAGAAGTTGTATTAAGAACAGAAAGTGTCCCATTTTGAGTGAGTTCACTCCCGTCTGTCATATTTTCAGCAACAACGGGAACTGTACCTGTAATAAATTCGGTGACTGTTCCATTTATGTATGTGGCTGTTGTTGGTCCCTGTGTAATATCTTGTTCCACCAAGATAGCCTCTGTCGTAAAAGGCAAATAGGTGATGTTTTCGTGTGTAGAGGATGCAGCAACTGTAGTTTCCGCAAAGACAGCTTCTGAGATATTTTGCCTTTCACCAGTAGTGCCATTATACTGCAAAGTGGTCATATCAATGTCAGGAGAAACGGTTGTCATTGCTGCGGAGTCTGTTTCATTGTCAGCTAGATGTGTTACATTATCAGACACAGCTGAAACAGTTTGTGTCGCTGGTCTCTCGGTAGTAAGAATGTCCGTAGTCATTTTGGTAGCATTTACCATACCTGTTTCTATTTCAGTTGCGGTTGTTGCAGTTGGCAAACTCTTAGTTGTCTTACCTCTTTGTGTGTCGTTAGATGCAGAGAGGACTGATGTTTCTTCCGTGATATTTAAACTACTTGGAACATATTCTTCAGTAAACGCAGCTTCGCCGTATTCATCGAGAAACGCTATTTCTGCTGACTTCGTCGTGACAGTTGTTGTCTGTATGTCAACTGTTGTAAAAGCGTCTACTGCATCTGTTGCATTAGCAGGTGCTTGCGTAGTTACTGTTTCGTTTGTCATTTCATCACCAGTTGTTGTTTGTATGGACCCAATTTCCGTATCAATAACAGTTATATTGACAGGACGTTCAGTTTCTAACGGTAACGTGGTAATTTCACCAGCATTCGTCACCACATCAATTTTACTGACTTCGCTAACAATTTCTGTCGTTTGGCCTGTATTACTCACTTGACTGTCTGCAACTGTCACATTATCTCGACCTGGGACTGTTTGACCAGATGAATAAGTCGAAAATTGGTCACTGATAGGGCTTTCTGTAATGACACTTATATTCGATTCAATCTCTGTAGGAAACGTTCCTGTCGGTACATTTTCTGTTGTGAGAGCTTCTGTTGAGAAACTTTCCGCTCCTGAACTATCCCTAGGTGATACTTCTGTTGAAGCAAGAACAATAGGTGTTACTTTTGTGACAATACTTTCTGTTGTGGTTACTTCTGTCGCAACACGCTCAGTAGATGCTTTTTCTGTGGTAATACCTTCAGTAGCAGACGTGTTTGTTATCAAAGTAATCAGTTCTTCAGTGGACATAATTTCTGTACTTGGACTTTTGGTCGATTCCTCTACAATATGAGTTTCCCTCACTGTATGACGTTCAGTAGGTCCTGCATCTGTAACAAGACTTTTTGTATGTACTGAGTCTGTAGCGCGACCTTCAGTAGGTGCCGTATCTGTTACAACACCTTCTGTAGGTAATGCATCTGTAACGAATCCTTCAGTTGGTACTGAGTCTGTAGCGAGACCTTCAGTAGGTACTGTATCTGTTACAAGACCTTCTGTAGGTACTGCATCTGTAACGAGTCCTTCAGTTGGTACAGAGTCTGTAGCTAGACCTTCAGTCGGTCCTGTATCTGTAACGAGACCTACAGTAGGTACTGTATCTGTGACAATATCTTCTGTAGGTATGGAGTCTGTAACAAACCCTTCAGTTGGCCCAGTGTCTGTAACAAGACTTTCAGTAAGTCCTGTGTCTGTAATACCGCTTTCAGTAGGCCCAGCGTCTGTGACAATACTTTCAGTAAGCACTGGGACTGTAACAAGACTTTTAGTAGAAACTGTCTCTTTAGTTAGGCTTTCAGTTGACGAATCTGCCACACCCGTTGTTTCAGTCTCGGTAGGTATAGGTTTTTCAGATGTTCTCGTTTGTTCAGTTCCGGTAGTGCCAACGACTGTTGTCTGAACTGATATTGTCCCACTAGAAGTGGTCCCACCTTCTGGTTTCGTAACAGGCAGATCAGAGTGAAAAGTTGTAAGAATTTCGCCTACGTGTTTAGATGGCGTTGTTTCCTCAAATACAGTCGACTGTTTGTTCGAAAGAGTAGTTAATTCTGGTTTTTTAGTTTCTGTGGCACTCCCCAAGGTTGTCATCTGAACAGATGTTGTTTCTGGTATAGTTTCATTCAGGACATCAGCTTTGGTACTAATTGACTCTGTTGTATCTCTAGTCGGTACTGTTGTGCCTTCTAATGGTTGTTCTGTCTCAAATATTCCTGTCGCTTCATTAGAGGCAAGTGTGGTCGCAGGCAGTGGTACTACTGTTTTTGTTTCTAATGTTGTTATATTTTCCGGAGTAAAATTATCAAGCCAATGCTCAGATGTTGTCGTCTCATAAGGATAAATATCAGACGTATTAAAGTCATAAATGTCTGTAGCGTTTAGTAAAATGCCTTCACTTACACCTTTTAAGCCCTTGGTTACATTTTCAACGGTCATTGCCTCATCTGTAACACTTTCTAACTCTTTCGGACTAATGCTTGCTGTTTTGAGTGTTTCACCCGATGTAGTTGTTTCAAGAACTGTACCTATGACTGCAGTAGCAGTTGTTTCTTCGGTTATCATTCTCTCCGATATTAACACTTTAGTTGTAGGTGCTGGTGAAGTCTGTAGATCCGACTTTTCAGTAGGTTGACTTACAACATCAGGTGCTGTAGATGTTTCCTCTTGGCTACTTTCAGTTGAAATGGTAACTGATTTAGGCGTCGTTTGCTCTGGTGTTGCATCTACGATGACATCAGTTACCGTAGGTATCTTCGGCGTGCTTTGGGTAGTTCTGGTTGACGAAAGGTTGGTGCTTGCTTCAGACGATACCTCAGGTTTTGTTGACTCTGTTACCAATGGTTTTTCAGTAGTTTCGTCAACAAGAACTGTTGTCCTTTCAATTGGAGGTTGTTTAGTGACAAGTTTTGTCGCAGATTCTGTAGATTCGGCTTGTGTGCTTGTCAGGTTCATTTCGCCTGGTACTGTTGTTTCTTCAACAATATATTCTGTTGTTGTTTGTATCTCGTTTTGAACGGTTGTAATTTTCATTGGAGGCGCGGTTGTATCTATAGACTGAGTAGAAATTTTCACATCAGTACTAGTATCGGCTATCTGGGTTGTTGTTAAGGCAGCCTTAATGGGGAGTTTGGTTTCTGGTTTGGTAATGGTTTCTTCCGTGGTAAGTTCTGGCATAACTGTTGTGTCTTCAACGGTAGTGGGAACTTTTTCAGTAAAACTAACACCATCACTCTCTGTTGCATTCGAACTTGCCATTACAGTAGGAGACTGAGTTGTTATATCAACACTTTCCGTTGACTTCGCCACTGCTTCAGTGGTTACTTCTGGAGTTTTGACAGTTTGTGTAACCGTGACTTGTTCTGTAGAAAGTTCAGTCCCTGAAGTGGAAGTTGTATCGGCTACTTCAGGAATTGATGATGTGAGAGTTGCTTGTGGAATCAATGTTGATACCGTCGAAGCGACCTCAGTTTGTTGTTCAGTCACAAAGCTATCTGTTGCAGGCGCTACGGGTGACGTAGTTTCGTCTATTTGTGACGTGGAAAAGTCTACTTTCGGCGCTACCGACGGTGTCACTTCTACCAGAAGCGTCGAAACGTCTGCTAAAGTTGGAAGACCATCTGTTACCTGAGCTGCAGTTGTACGAACCCCATCAGTGCTACCGGTTTGCTTTGTAGGTTCAAAAGTGTCAGTGAAATTGAATAAGTCAAAAAAATCTGTTGTTGTTTCCTCAGTTGGCAATTCTGTTGTTAATTGAGTCAAGTTATCTGCCATGGTACTATAACCAATGACTACATCCGTTGCATTTGTTACTTCTTCTGTTACTGAACTTGTTCCGCTTGTGGCTGTACTTGAAATAGTTGATGAAATATCCACAGGTTTTGTCTTGGAAAATAACCCTGTTACTAAATCAGCCATTGTAGTTTCATCTACAATGACATCACCTTCTATTGTCGTAGTTTCAACTAGTACTTCCTTCTCGGTAGTAACATCAGGCGTTTCTTCAGATGTTGTTTTGACCAGTTCAGTAGCAACAGTGGTTGACTCTTCTACGACGGTTTTCGATGTCTTGGTCGCGACTTCAGGCCTTTCAGATGTAACATTTACCACGGCAAAACTTTCAGTTGTAGCATTTACCATTGCAGGACTTCCAGTTGTAACATTTACCATTTTAGTACTTTCAGGGGTAACTGATGTTGTTGAAAATTCTTTTTGGATTTCTGTGCGTGTTGTTTCGGATGTCGTGTGTTCTGTCGTTGACATTCTTGTTGTTGTTGTTGGTGCTGGGGTTGTTGCAGGCTCTATTCGTATAAATTTCCTGACAAATCCAGGATTAAATTTCAGTTTCTGCCATGGTCCTATTTCGTTCACCTTTTTTGCGAAATGTTCTTCAAGTTTTTGTAGGATTTTCTCATCCAGTTTGAAGACGTCAGGTGTTTTGGACAAGAGCTTCAAGCGATACCTGACCTGAACACTTCCGTTGCTGAAGAACAAAAGATTCGAAAGGTATTGTTAATGAAAAAAGTGTATAATGACATATAAACAAGACTTATTTTGAATGTTGAACACAAGCGTAAGCAAAATTCACCTTTAAATAATATTTTCTCTTTATTCACTCCAGGGTCGGTAATAAGACAACGGCTGAAGTTGAAATATGACTAAATAATCCCCTGCATGCCCATCATCGTAGTGTTGGGAAAATAATGATAAGTAGACCTGAACAAAACAGACTGAGCTTACATGAATTCTATAACTTCGCATCCGCCGAAAGTATTTTTGACGGGGCTGTCTGAATCTGTATACATCTGCTCGATCTGAAAAAAAAAGGATTTTTAATATGTCAGCAATTAAACAGACAACATTGATAAAACATTCACAATCACTTGAAATTTGAACAGGATTTCAAAGGTTTTGTTATATATCTCAATGTGTAATCAGGTGAGCCCTAGGGCGGGGTCTATTTTGACCGAGGAATTATGATTTCAACAATCTTGCTGGAGGACCCTTTGGTAATGCTGTAAGCCAAATATTTAAGCCCTTTGTCTTTTTATTCCAGAGAAAATTGTTTAACCTTTTTTTTAGAAACCCTATGTAAAATCAACTGACGGGGTTAATTTTGACCCAGGGCTCAAGATGTGAGCAATCTTGGTAGATGTTTACCTGATAATGCTACATGCAAATTGTCTAAGCCCTGGGCCTTCTGATTCTTCTGTTGAAGACTTTTACAGTTTTTTCCTATATTGTACTTGCAACCAGAATTCTGCTTGGATCTACTTCATTTGAACAATTTTTGATGAGGGTCGCCTAGGAATGTTCGTGTGAAGTTTAGTTAAAATTGGTTATGTAGTTTTTCGCAAGAAGATCTGAACGGACGACGGACGCTGGATAGTGAGTGATCACAATAGCTTACTCTGTCTGAGCATAAATGCTCAGGTGAGCCAAGACACGTAGGACCGACTAACAATCATATACAATCGCCGGGACCCCTCTTGTTCATTCTTGAATTTCTTAATAAATTAAAAGAACCGGGAATAGCCAATGGCGTCTATTAATAAGGCAACAATTATGCTCTATAACATTTTCAAGTAACAATCCAGCTGAAAATGGTGTGTGTACAAAAGCGTAGAGGAAATAACAGCTTTTAACCCAATACACCAAACTCTTCCCGCTACCAGTATGAAAAAATAACTTTCCAAATACTGATTTTCTTATTTGACTGGGAGAGTCAATTTAAGAAAAGAACAACTGTATACAGGAGTTGCCTCCCTTCCACTGCTGAAATCTCTGCCAACATCAACAACGACACAATCAACTATCATTTTATCAGTCCGATTTTTTTTTATATCTAAAGCACCAATTTCAAATACTAATGCGGCATAATAATTAATTTAACACATTTAAATGCACAGCAACCAAAAATTTCATTATAAAATTGTCACCAAAAATACACTATGTGCAGTAAGATGTGCATAATGTCACTTTAAAAGTCCCATCATTTCATCAAAATTATATCAAAATGTCACCAAATACACATTTTCCTCACGAAATCTTCCAAGACTTAAAAGGCGACATGGTTATATTCCGGTACACGTATCGGACATGACTGGTGCATGTGCATTCGGGTACCAGCATTGCAGATAACCGTGTCGCAGGGTTACCTTTCGAAATCATTATTTATGCATTCATAACCTATGTGATCGATAACAGCTGGAAATGATGTAAAAGCAACACAATACTAGTAACTTACTGCTTTACAAAATTCCTCCTCTAATTGTTTGAACTCATCTGTTGAATTGTCAAGAAGTTTTTCATGAAAGTCTCGAGCGTATATGCTTGCCGTCGATTCGAATTGCTCTGCAATTTACAAGAAAAAGTATCGTGAGTTACAAAATTTAATTCAGACTGTCTAGAAATGTTATGAAACAAGAATTTTTTTATGCTTTTATATAACCTCTTATAACATTTAATAGCCTACAGTGTGAGATTCGTTATTCCAAATTAGGTTACAAATAGAGGTACGGATTAAATATTGGAGGTTTAGAAGGAAAGAAAAAGAAATCAAACGCAACTGTTTAATGTTTTGACTGTAAAAACTTTTAATTTACTAGCATGGAACTAGTTCAGCTTCTGTAAGCTTCGGTTTGTTTTGGAAAAGTACAATGTATATAAATGTATGAGAGCATTTTGTAATATGCTTTCTATGGTGGCATATTATGCCACACGTTAGTTAACCGACTTTCGTGTTAATTAAGTGGATATCACGAAAATATTTCGGGTTATCTATTTATTTTTAAATATGGCGGATAAGTAGCTAACGCGAAATATTTCCGCGAAAACCACTTAATTAACATGAAAGTCAGTTAACTATAAGACAACGTAGCCCCAACCACCCCGGTAATGCATTAATTTCACCTGTATCCTGGTGGCAGTAAAATCGATTGTATTTTTTAACATACACCTGAACCCCCATGCAAACATTAGCAGTAAAATTTCAGTGGGCTACCCTACTTTACTAAGTCAGTATAGTTTAGTACCTAAATAATTCATACCTGTCAACATTTTAACACTATTATATTGTTACCTCCAAACTGATGTCTGATGTTAATTATTAGTGTAGAGTAATTAATAAACTAATTTTACTTTCTCGACCAGTGAATTTTTTTTCAGGCCCCTTTTGGGTAACCCTGTTTATTTTCCCCGTTAATGGTTAGATAGGAGTCTCCCATTAATGGTAGTGTCTAAAGAGTGGCGACTCCATTTTGGAAATCGAGGGGTATAAAGGTCATAGGAAATTGCTGGAAATTTTACCTGCTTGGTCTGGTTTCTCTGGTAAAGGTCTTGGCGTCTGAGACACTGGAATGAAACAAAATAATGATTATTGAAAGTAATTACCTGCCGATATGAACAAGCCCTTTAAATAAAGCAGTTATATGACCTTATTGTAACCAGAATTTAGTGAGGTAAAAGGGGTTTCTGTTTATTCTTGCATGTATCAATTATAATAAATTATAACTAATACATGTTGTGTAACGGGATCTTTTACTATTATTTAAAAAAATCAATATAAACAACGACACATAACCTTGTTTTGATGTTTTATTCTAACATTATCCGTAACTTTTCGTATATTGATATAGAGGGAAAGAAGCTATACATTATTTTACGATAAAATACATCACTTTTCCTCGGGCAAAACGTGGGGTAAATGTTGCATGCGTCCTATCGCATTCCGTGCTTGTAAGTTACTATGGAATGTTGCTATGCGTCGAACATAGTTCGTGGTATTTTTCAAGACAATTTCGTGTTAGAATTCAAATAATAAATGCATCTCTGTATTTTATCGGGTAATAAAATACAGTCAGTCGCACGGATGCAAAAAATTATATCACTCGTGCTCGCACTTGTAATTTTATTACTTCACATCCGAATTCCTGACTGTATTTTATTGAACGCTAAAATACAGGGACACATTTATTATTTCTTTAATACACTTTTCTAGAGCAATGCATAATCATAAATCATCATTCGTTTTGTGTTTTAACACGTGCATATGCTTTTATCCAGTCATTACACACTGTTATCAATCATATCAATTTGTATTTGTAAAACCGCTTTACCATCTCAGGCCAATTTCCTCTTTTGTTTAAATGTGTTGTCACGTGTTTTACGTGCTTCAGAAGCGACCGTTGATAAAAAAATCCATAAATTTTATTAACTATCCTAAAAGCTGAGATTTTTCAAGTTTTCAATTATACTCTCAATCATTTTTATTACTGATTGATGAGTACACATCGACTTCTCGGCGAAATCAGAATTATTCTAATTCCTATAATTTGCTCGATCTGTAGCCGCAGAGAAGAAAATAGAAACAAAAACTTTCATAAAAGCAATGTTCTTTGCCCGACCGAAATTACGTGTTTCGCTCTGATCATAAATCTGCAACGAATTGCGAAAAATCCAACGTTCAAGTTTTTTCAGCGTGTGCTGAACAAGCTGGGGTTTGAACTTCTTTTTGGACCAATCAAATCGCGGTGCAGGTTATGTTATGCAGTTTTGGATAGTGAATATGATTTATTCTGCTATACATGATTTTAATTCACACATGATGGTGTTTGCACATACTGGCCGTTTTGCTCATTATACACACTGATGTAAAGGTAGATTGGTCTCAGTAGATAATTAGGGCTGTCACGACGTGAATACGCTTTATTGTTAGTAGATATATAATGTCATTTTGAGAATGACTGCAAAAAATGCCAGTTGCACAACATATTCGCTCATGTTCCCCCAAATAACCCCATTCGAATATGGTCTAATACGCGTGAATGCTCGTGTTGTCGATCAACAAATAGACTGCCCATTCAATTTACATTTAAGGTGTATGCAGCTTAAACTGAAACTGTCTTGTAAATTGACTAAGATACAGTAGAATCGACAAAATTGCACAAATTGGTAGGTCTTGCTGAACAAATTTCAGAATGCATACCAGATCGGGATATCTGCAGGATTTACCAGTGCTGGCATCCGAATCCCCCGTGTGTGTAAATGGCATCACAACAAACTATTTTATGAATGAATGTGTAAATTCATACGCTGTGCTTGGGATATGCAAGAAAATGAATCTATCACTGAAGGTTCGGGTTGGAATATCCGGCACGGGTTTTTGAACAGGGCGGGGAAGAGCTCAGGTCTATGATTGGGGGGGAAATAGCTTGGCTAGTGTATCAAGGGGAACAAAAGATCTTGGTATACAGTCAATTTTAAGGGAAAACTGCATGATTTGAAAGATATTTTCTTAGAAGAACACGCCACCAAACGGCCTCAGTTATAGAAAGATAGTAGCCGTATCTTGTTCGGCTCAATGCAGTTAACCTTTTCTTAAGATATTTCTTGTTTGCAGTTTCTTCACATTATTTAAACATAGACATAGGTCTGTTTTCAATCACTGAGGGTAAAAAGCCACATAAACTGTATCTGTAAATGTCACTTATGGCAAGTTTACAAGGTCAAAGATCTGTGTCAAATAACTTTGTAACAGAAAAGATTTTGTTTGCACCGTCAAAGTTTTAATACTTTGTGACGAAATTTGTAATATGCACTGATCAAGCTTTGCAGCGCTGTATAATACATTTTTAAGTAAACTACAAGGTATTCTGTCATACCATTTGAAATTCATGCACCTCAGTACCGGGTAGCCCTGCAAGACATCACAGTGTCCGAAATATACTAGTCTTATATAGGGAAAGCCTGGCTCTGTTCATTTGCGTTAGTTAAAATTACAATACAGCACAGTTTGTTTAACTCTAAAACCACGCTAACAGAAACAGCCTTAGAGCGATTGTATTAAGGGCTCGATTTCTGAGATACTTACAAATTACTGCGAGTGTCACAGCAGCCACAACTACACCAATGAAACTGAACACTAGGAATACACATAACAACACACGACAGGTGGAGCCACGACGGAAACTGTCACCGGAAGTATAATCGGAACTTCTTGATTCTTCGTCCTTGTATACAGTACGATGCATATATCCGGGTTCTTCTATACTGAATTCTGACCTTGTGCTGGGTTGTACGTAATAGCGGTAGGCGCCGTATGGTTCTGAGGGGTCGAAAATGTTGTCCTGTCCCATAATGGGGTCCGGATATTTGCCATCTTCGTCAAGGTTGTGTGTACTAGCATAGAGCGACGCCAGGTGGGGCCACTGAAATGAAATTGCATTGTGAGTATGGGTAGTTTTCTCGAACATGATTACTCTCAAAACGTTTAGTATATTGGAACACAACGGTTAATACAGAGGAGAACGTGTAAACCACGCCTCTATTTCTTTTATTGGACTATACCTTTGTGGACTAGTGAATGAGAATCAAATCAAAACAGCGTGTACCTGTATAAATGCATTTGTAAAGTAAAAACCTTAAAAAGTAGCCTCTATTCATAAGTTAGTTTTTATTTCAGTGAAATTTAAATGTCAGGGGTAAATATGGCCTTATAAACTGATTGTTTTTCTTGTGTAAATTAAAGTTCATAACACTTGTTTTCTTTTATTAATGACAGTTTTTAAAAATGTCTTGATACATCTTATTCATCATGATGATTCATTTAACAGAAAAGAAAGGCTTTTGTCAACAGATATACAATGTATATGTTCGTTTCTGAGATCAGCCTTGCGTAACATGAGTTATATCAGGACTTTAATTTGAATTTTCATGTCATGAATCAAACAGTAATTAATGATGTGACATCGAATAAAATGTTATGCATTGTATATATTAGTGAACTATAAATCAGGTAATATAAGCGATGATTTCATTTTCGCTATTTTTGCAAATTCCGCGCTTTGCTAATCCCAAAAATCTCGCGACAGATTCATTTCAGATAGATTAACTATTTGAAAAAAAAAATTGTGATTTTAAAATTCATGAATTAGTTAGTCTGCGAGATTTTCGTCTCGCGATAATTAGCCAATTTACATTATAATATATGAATAAGCAGTGTATATGTTTCTTTGTCAGACTGTCGCATTTTGGGGGATTTTCGGTTGTTACAATCCTAGGTTTGGTAGACTCGGCCAAACATCAGACACAATAAGAATCTTAAAAATGTGTAAATGATAAATTGAAATTTCAGTCTGTTAAAAATATGCTTAAATCTATACTTACAGACAAACAAGGTTTAGTGAGCCATATCTGCAATTTTGACTTATTGGAATAGACGATGGGAGCCGAGGTAAACCTGTAAGGTCACGCCTTATGCACAGCTGTTGGATTAGAGTTAACATGTTCAGTATATGGGATTTTTTTATAAACCATTTATTGTTAATATAAATGTATTAAACGTGATTTTCAACCACTGAACTTTTTTTATATTTCTTGTAAAGTCTTTAAACCAAATAACAAACATTCGGTGATAATGCCATACGTTATAGACAGAAGCCGTTAATGTTGTCTGTACTTCTAATATCCCAACCATATTTCATTTCAGTGTTTAACTTGTCACTTTAATGGAATTTCTCTTTGACCCCATCCTTTTCCTATTGTGATTCAGGTCGTTGGGGCTCGAACCCATAACCATTCATCAATTGGCGGGTCAGCGACCTTAACCACTCGACCGGGAAGACGGATCCCAAAGTGGTTAATACAAATTGCAAAACTTGTCTGCAAAACGTGTAAAAACTAGTTTAAAATAAATTATATTTTTTTCAAAAAGTACGATCTTTTTATCTATGACATCGTTGGTGTTCAAGATCATGTACAGAACCACAATGTGCGGTGAGCCGTTACTCGAAAACAACAGCAAAATCCGAGAGTACGTGAAAGACACGCCTTAAATTTTACTGTTGAATTGTAATAGACTGCAATAGCACGATTTGAACACACATTTAAGTGACAACAAGTGCGCATAAATACATACTAATCATCTAAGCTCTGACATTGACAGTGAGTCGTTACGGACACAAATCGTTGAAATGTAACATGACAAGAGATTTGAGAAGTCAGTGGTCTGTCAGAAGTTCATCAATTACAATGCTAAACGTCAGACATTATTTTTACATTGTAATTGTCCCATCCCTTCAAGTATGTAAGAAATTTTGGGAGGGGTTTTCACGAAGTCGGACCTCGATTTTATTCTAAGAACATACAAAAATACCGGATGTGTGTTTTTAATTAATTAATCAAGGATCTTAAGCAGTACTCATGAATGACTACATTTTGTGCGCGCTATTTCTCGGCAAGCTAGTTGGATTATCCCCCTTATACCACGGTCATCAATATGCTAAAACCCATATTGAACGAATAACAATGACCAATACTATACCGAACACATTTTGAAATTTTAATTTGACAAATATACAACGCATGTGTGGTTGTATGCTAGTGTATTTTTCTCTAACGCTACCAGATAAACGCACGTGCGATTCACTGAAATACTTGAAATTTCTAGATTGTAATTTCCGAAATATTTTAAAGACTTCTACTCATCAGACAAGTCAATTTATTCAATTTCAATGAAACTTGTTGAAAATCTATATGTCCTCGAAATTCTCCAAAATTTTTCAACTGGTGACTCATGCACCGACCCATGATCGATTTATGTTTATGTTTACAATGTTAGGTGCCTTATGATATTTTCTTTAAACAAAACAAGTAGGCAAATGTATTGTTTTATACATTTTATCACTCATTCATATATAGCTTTATGAAAAAAGCCATAGCGGTAAAAAATTAAAGAAAATAAAACACTTACACAATTTAAATTAAACGATCTAAATTAAACATTTAAAGCACAAAAATAAGATTTTGTGTTTAATCATTGCATATTTTTATTTTGCATTATATTAAAGTCTCGCTGCTTCTTTTTTGTGACACAGTAATAATTACGTAACATTTAAGCTTTTTTCTCCCACAAGAAAGAAAAACATTTTTTTTAGATGTAGGTATTAAATCACTGGTGTTAATTTGGAAAATTACGGCCGTTTTATGTCTTAGTTGTCGTATAACAGTCTCATGTGACATTGATTATGAATGTTGATTACGAGCACACCCTGTACAGATTTATACACCTGTTATTCTACGTATTATTTATCTTATAAATAAACACTTGCTTGTTCCCTGAATCTGAGTTTTCTCGTTTTCTTTTTCAAACTGAAGTGATTTGATATAATAACATCTCCATTGGTCGAGGGAGCAGGAATATCGAAGTTAAATATTCCAGTGCTATTTATAGGAACTTTCTAGCATCAACTCATGTCTAGTAAAGGAGAGGAAATTACAAGAGCCCGATCCTGTCTAGAATAGGACTGGAAATAACAAGAACTCACTCCTGTCTAGTATAGGACTGGAAATTACTAGAAACCACTCATGTCTAGTAAAGGACTGGAAATTACTAGAACCCTTTCCTGTCTAGTATAGGACTGGAAATTACTAGAAACCACTCATGTCTAGTAAAGGACTGGACATTACTAGAACCCTCTCCTGTCTAGTATAGGACTGGAAATTACTAGAACCCTCTCCTGTCTAGTAAAGGAGTGGAAATTACTATCACCCACTCCTGTTTAGTATGGGAGTGTTAATTACTAGAACCCTCTCCTGTCTAGTATAGGACTGGAAATTACAAGAACTCACTCCTGTCTAGTATAGGACTAGAAATTACTAGAACCCTCTCCTATCTAGTATAGGACTGGAAATTACTAGAACTCACTCCTGTCTAGCATAGGACTGGAAATTACTAGAAACCACTCATGTAAAGTAAAGGACTGGAAATTACTAGAACCCTTTCCTGTCTAGTATAGGACTGGAAATTACTAGAAACCACTCATGTCTAGTAAAGGAGTGGAAATTACTATCACCCACTCCTGTTTAGTATGGGAGTGTTAATTACTAGAACCCTCTCCTGTCTAGTGCATGAGTTGAAATTACAAGAACCCATTCAGGTCTAGTATATGAAAGGAAATTACTAGCATCCACTCCTGTCTAGTATAGGACAGGAAATTACTAGAACCCAATCCTATCTAGTATAGGAGTGGAAATTACAAGAACCAACTCCTGTCTTGTATAGGAGTGGAAATTACTATCACCCACTCCTGTTTAGTATGGGAGTGTTAATTAGTAGAACCCTCTCCTGTCTAGTATAGGACAGGAAATTACTAGAACCCACTCATGTCTAGTATATGAAAGGAAATTACTAGCATCCACTCCTGTCTAGTATAGGACAGGAAATTACTAGAACCCACTCATGTCTAGTATATGAAAGGAAATTACTAGCATCCACTCCTGTCTAGTATAGGACAGGAAATTACTAGAACCCAATCCTATCTAGTATAGGAGTGGAAATTACCAGAACCAACTCCTGTCTTGTATAGGAGAGGAAATTACTAGAGCCCACTCCTGTCCAGTATATAAGAGTTGAAATTACAAGAACCCACTCCTGTCTAGTATAGGAGTGGAAATTACTAGAACCCACTCCTGTCTAGTATATAGGTGTGGAAATTACAAGAACCCACTTCTGTCTAGTATATAGGTGTGGAAATTACAAGAACCCGCTCCTGTCTAGTATATAGGTGTGGAAATTACAAGAACCCACTCCTGTCTAGAATATAGGTGCGGACATTACTAAAACCCTCTCTTATCTAGTATAGGAGTTTAATAATTATCATCCACTCCTGTCTAGTATAGGAGTGGAAATAACAAGAACCCACTCCTGTCTAGTATAGGAGTGGAAATAACAAGAACCCACTCTTGTCTATTATAGGAGAGGAAATTACTAGAGCCCACTCCTGTCTAGTATAGAAGTTGAAATTACAAAACCCACTCCTGTCTAGTTTAGGAGTGGAAATTACTAGAACCCACTCCTGTCTATTATAGGAGAGGAAATAACTAGAACCCTCTCCTGTCCAGTATATAGGAGCTGAAATTACAAGAACCCTTTCCTGTCTAGTATAGGAGTGGAAATTACTTAGAACCCACTCCTGTCTAGTTAAGGAGTGGAAATTACTAGAAACCACTGCTGTCTAGTGCATGAGTTGAAATTACAAGAACCCACTCATGTCTAGTATATACAGTAGGAGTGGAAATTACTAGTACCCTCTTTTGTCTAGTATGGACGTGAAAATTATAAGAATCCACTCCCGGCTGGTATGGGAGTGGAAATTGCTACTAATTACTATCTACATGCACAGGCAATGCACGATACGCTATCTTTAGACAAATGCAATTAACTTCACCTTTTCTACATGTTAGACAAAACGAAATGTACAGCATGCTATATTCAGACAAAGTTTATGTACGGGACTTTTTTACAGGTCAAATGCAATGTCCCGAACATACGAAATATACGAAACGCTTTTTTACAGAAAATACTATGTATGTTTTCTACTGACACATGTAAAACTGCGTGTTTAACCTTGCAATAACTTAAATTTATTCCCATGTGAGTGTGAAAATTCATTTACATAATCGTAAATTCATTTAACAAGTACAACATTCCATTCTAATGTTTGATTGTTAGTATTTAAATTTTATGCGCGCAACCACTCTCTTGCATGCCAATGAGTTGCGAACGTTGTTGATCTACATTTTCCGAGCACGAAGTGTAAAAAGTAGCTTCATTTAGAAATATGTCATCTTTCCTTCTGCAATTTTTTTTTTGGCATTTTGATTTTTATTTATTTTTTAAATATTTTTTAAATATTTTTTCTATATTTAAAAGAACATTTTGTGGAGATAAAATAGCCTCCGCTCCTCGGAAAACCTTACTAAACCTTAAGCAATATGTCGCCAACCATTCAATAATGCCACAAACGTTGAAAAGGTCAAGGTCATAAGACTAGAGCAAAGCCGAAGCCCAACAAATATGATGTCACTCATCCGGGAGAGAACAGGTAACGCGTGACACAACAGGATCAATACCTGCATTTACAGTTTGCCCTACTTTCCAATCCAATCAAATGCCCCTATTTCATTCAAAAAAGCTAATTGTATTCTCCATATTGACTCAATATCTCCAATATAAAAATAATTATTTCGCTTATTTTTCCAATAAGTGAGACTGTGACATCATAGAGCTAAGCTCCGCCCTTAATCTCTATATGTATAGGTTATAGGTCTATATTACAGGAATAAACAAATTTATTGCGAGGGAGCGTTAGCGAACCGATGCAATAAGTTCGTTTATTCCTGTAATATGGACCTATAACCGGCTTACAGTTTTCCCATCGACAGACAATATTTGTATTGAAATATATAGAGATTAAGGGCGGAGCTTAGCTCTGTGATGTCACAGTCTCACTTATTGGAAAAATAAGTGAAATAATTATTTTCATATTGGAGATATTGAGTCAATATGGAGAATACAATTAGCTTTTTTGAATGAAATAGGGGCATTTGATTGGATTGGAAAGTAGGGCAAACTGTAAAGTTCAATACAAATATTGTCTGTAGATGGGAAAACTGTAAGCCGGTTGTAGGTCCATATTACAGGAATAAGCAAACTTCGCTGACGCTCCCTCGCAATAAATTTGTTTATTCCTGTAATGTAGACCTATAAGTATAGGTTATAGGTCTATATTACAGGAATAAGTATTAGATAGAGTACTGTTTGCGAGAATAATTATGTTATTTCGAGGGGCGTAGCCCCCGAGAAATGACGTAATTATTTGAGCAAACAGTCACTCTATCTGATTTGTATTATGGCACGTTGATAATGGCACGTACACCATCATGTACATTTTGATTGACAGCTCACAGGCCCCGAAACATCGTGTGACGTAACAAAGTGGGTGGGATCACGTTAATATTGTTTAGTCACTCTGATCTTTGTCAGTTCCCTTAAAAAAAGAACGCTAAGAAGGATAGATGAACACTGCATTATGGATATTTTAGAATTGCAGGATAATGTTTTGTTACAGATGGCTAATGAACTTGAGTTCAGTCAATTAGAAGAATTAGACGATATCATTCTTTCACAAGTTCCTTTAGCTCATATGTCGACGACATCATGCTTTCACAAATGAAAACTGCATGATATAAACTGCTAAGGAGACTCGTGTTTCGAGTTCGTGTATATGTATGTCCATCCGTCCATTCCTCTTAAACATTTAAGTTTAAGTCAATTTTACAGAGCTACATCTTTCTTTGGCAATTGTTGCTTGTTTTTGTTTTTGAAAAAAAATCTGAAAAGTGTTCTCTATTGCAGATAGATCATGTGCTCTATTGTAGATAGAGCACGGTCTAAGCTCCGCCCCCTTACACAATGCAAATTATCACAAATACAGTACAGTGTTTTCCTATACAAATATGCAGTAGCCATGATACAAACAAATTTATTGCGAGGGAGCGCTAGCGAACCGATGCAATAAGTTCGTTTATTCCTGTAATATGGACCTATAACCGGCTTAAAGTTTTCCCATCGACAGACAATATTTGTATTGAAATATATAGAGATTAAGGGCGGAGCTTAGCTCTGTGATGTCACAGTCTCACTTATTGGAAAAATAAGTGAAATAATTATTTTCATATTGGAGATATTGAGTCAATATGGAGAATACAATTAGCTTTTTTGAATGAAATAGGGGCATTTGATTGGATTGGAAAGTAGGGCAAACTGTAACCTATACGTACAATGTACTTAAAAACGAGTACCCATCTCACTCCGTATGAATAAATGCCTTAAAACCAAAAACCTATGCTTTATAATTATTTATGATCATTGTTAACTCATTTCGGTACCCTGAAGTGTATCATATATAGAACAGTTTATAACGGCAAAGCATATCCATTTCTTCAAGGTCACTGATTCGTACATTAGAAAATGAGAATAAAAAATAAACACGTGGCCTTCAGATAACTGGGAGAAGCGTGTACCCATCCTTGATGTATGGAGAGGAAAACATCAATTCTTTTTTATTTATTTGTCTTTACGATTTTATTTCAATCGTACAAGTAATTATCTATTTTAAAATCAAACCCGAATTTTAAGTCATAAATTTACAATAAATTTCAGCTTTCTTGTTAAATTATTGACAGAAATTGGCGTTAATATCACATCTGTCTTCCAATGAAGACATTTGCTGAAAGCTAAAATGAAAGCCAAAATGGTCCTTGTCGCACACCTTTGCTTACTGTTTCAGTCCTCACGTTGCATTGTTGTGCGCTGGCGGCGTATTGTACAGTTTCGAATCCTTTGCCTCTGACTCTAAGGTCACCATCCATGTAAAAGTCTACGGTCAATGAGCCAGAAGGTTATTCTATAGCTCTATTACGGAAAATACTTTTTTCTCTGAAGAGGAAGATGCTACCTTGACAATTGTCAAACTGACATCAAAATAACGTGGGCTTAACTTTTGACTTTATCCGGGCAACATAATGTCACCAAGTGACCTGGTTTCAAAACTGACCCCTTTGTGGGTTTTATTGGGATAATATATAAACAATAAATGTAGTTTAATTGCTACCACATAAGACGGACGAACAGACAATGGTCGATGTGTCACGGTAACGGACTTAATTATGAAAATGGGGAGACAGCGTGTAGACGGCCGGATAGCTCAGTCGATATTTAGCATTCGCCCTGTAAGCGGAAGGTCCCGGGTTCGAGTCCCGGTCAGGCTGCACATTTTTTTCACCCTGTGACTTATGAACGAATACAAAGTCGCAACATCCGATAAACGTAACCCGAGCACCCGACGAGGTATATTCAAATGAGACTAGTTTTGTCGAATAAATACTGACCGTAAAGCTATTCCAATATCCCCCATGACCGTAATGTTCAGGTAAGCCATTATACAAACCCACGCTTTCACCACACGGTGTTAAATTCGCGTTTTGTGAATAATGCAGTCCTCAATCTTTTCGTAGGCGTTAAAATCACAGTTTTATAACAATCTTACAACATTATCTGTGTCAAGTTCATTGCCAGGAGACAATCCCCTCGCATCTCATTTGTTTTAAGCATGTGACACTTTTGGCGTTTCTATTTTACTTTAATTCAACCGAGATTCAGAAATAAAAATGTTATCAGAGCTTTGTTAATAAGCTCTATAATATTTTTTGTTGATTTGCTCTGTATTAGAAATTAAATGTGGAGATTAATAGCAATGAACCTTCTCTGAAATTGTATAATCTATTATTTCTAAGCAAGTTTGTTAGTCTTAACATTTTTTAACACCTACACAGACAAAAAAAGTTGTTGTAGAAGTTTTAAGCCCGTAGTCATTTTAAGGTAGTTCGCGCTGTTCCTCGGCCAAAATAAGCTTCCATCAGATTGACCTGAAACTTAGAGGGATTACACCTGAAGTAGCGACCGAGCACTTTACCTAACGTCTTTCCTGTGAAGAACCAGTTGTACACTTCTATCTTCTGTAAGAAACTGCCAACTTGATATGGTCGGTAGCAGGTGCATCTATTTTTGTTAAGATTGTTTAGAGATCTATAGACCTTCAATTGCATACGTATTAAATGTAGTAAGAAAAAGATTTAACTGAAGAATATCTGACGTGAGGGTATTTGTATATGCTACTTAAGTATAATTTCTTTGCCATTATAATTTGCTTCCTTGTCAGCATATTTTACAGGGGTTTTTTTTTAAGAAAGTTCAGTTTGTTAAACTGAGCACTTAATTATTCAACGGCAAGAAGGATTCGTTCTGATACAACTATCCTTATAAATGTATAAAATACACTTTATGTGTTACCGTTTCATGACTGATAAGTGATAAAAGCGCAGTGGTTAAATCAATGCCTTTGGATCACGGGGCTTTAATTTGACGAAGCACTGTCATCAATTTTACCATGACTTAAATTTAGAACAACAGGGATGAAAATCTATAAAGATTCAAACATTAATGCATTTCAATCTGATTTAAAACCGGAATTGCAAAGATCTTGGGAAGGTTAATACGTAATATCTATTTATTGCCAAGAGAAAGAGAATAGTATAGCGAATCGAATGAACTCAATTGGTATATTTGCAACAAAGTTAAGGTGTCGTCTGCTTTACACGGTGTTCGTGACCCTTGTAGGTATGTTCCTTTAAAAGCCGATTTGAATTAAAAGGAGTTGCTCCCACTAAACAAATGTCCTGTTTAAGTATTAGTGCAAAGAACAGCGACAGGAAAATTAAGAAAAATAAATACATGTTTTCGTTTTCTTCTGTCTTATTGAGGAATTTATAGTTTCTAGTTTTTAATGCGACTTGCGTAAATAGAAATAAGTATCCTTTTTGATAATAATCCTGATTGACAACGCTATAAGAATTCTACTCCTTTTCTTTTTCATTTTTCCGGCGAAAAGTGCCGCACGTGCGAAGTTAGCCTAATTAATTTGGCGTTTCAGTGTGACCCCTTTCACAGATCTGATAGTTTATACCTCTAAAATGTCAACCTGTAAAATCGGTCTGCCTTTAAAGTGGAAATAGTGAGACTAGCGCGAAGTAGACGTTAAAACGTCATCTGCGTAGTTTCACTACCGCCACGAACAAATATTACGTTACTTACCGACTGCGTGTTAGACGTGCAGCGTTATTCAATACATGCCAATAAAAACACTTGTAAACCATGTCTATGACATCTTCCCTGAGGCAGTTTTCACAATTGTCTTGCAGTTAAACTGCACGACAGAATAATCCGTGCATGATTTTGACATTTCTACCTTAAATACGAGAGTTGTTTCCTGTCCGATGAAAACATTTGAAATTTCATTCGGAATTTTATTAGTATGTGTCTTGTTTAAGACAGGATGCATCCCACTAGAAAATTTACATGTCTGTTTGACAATGCTATTGTTTAAATTTGAATTAGGGCTTACGTAATAAAATTGTCTCGTTGACTAGGCATTTGTAGTTCAAAGTATGGCAAGGCCCTACCTTAAGTAATTTTTTAGAGAAACGTGTATTTGGCCACAATTCATATACATAATGCATAAATCAATGGGATCAAGCGTTCAGTTCAAAACAAGACATGGAAAGTTTATAATGTTCTGTTAATGACATATCCTAACTTAATTGAAAATAACTTTATTGTTGTTGTTGTTGTAGCCGTCTGTATAGATCTGTTGTTGTTGTTGTGTTTGTTGTTTTACTGAGGCGAAAATATATTCAAGTGTTAAAGACTGTTTCAAAGTATATCTTTATTTGATATTCCTAGCTCTATAAAGATTTTTATCTTAAAGCTTAAATATAATTTGAATCCGACAATCCTTGAGTTTTAAAAATATCAGAATAGACAACCCAATATAAACAACAATAGCTTAATATACAGAGAGGGAAAATTCTCATGGAAAAAAATATTGACAAATATGTATGTACAAATACTGTTTCATAACTGTATGCTTCTCATGTTTCTGTTCCATTTATTAGAATTACAACAAATGTACATCCATAATAATAGTATATCATTTAGAAAAAAAATACTCCATTCATAAAATGATTGACCGACTATATTAAGCCAACTAATGTTCTATAATACTTGGATTTATTAGTCCATTTTTTCAATTTAGAATAATTTACAACATGCAGAAACGTCTTTACCTTGTCATGGAAACGTATTCTCCAGGATGCCATAGTAACCGGTTATTTTTCTGACACGTGCTAAATAAATCCGAAAAAAACAACAACTGAATTCCTTGCGATCCCTCCTTTAATTATGATATATTAAACGTCACGTCAATTTATTTCATTGTTGAACTTTAAAAACGTGGTTATAGGGCGTTGCCGTCAACGCAATACTTGCTTCTGTGATAAATCTAAATCCAGTTGGAACGTTAACGTTTCAAATCTTTTACAACGTTGTAAATATAAACGTGTAAAGTGAACAAAATTCCACAGTTTGGTTTTAACTTTAAAAATTGAGAACTTCGCACATGCTTATTACGACCCGAAAAAAAACCGGTTGCCAATTCCCACACGTCCGTAACGTTACGCTAGAAAGAAGCAGTATTCATTTAAAACGTCGCTTACACGCTACGTTAATCAGCTGTTTCGTGAATGACGTTTTTGAGACAACATTTGACAGCTTTTTATTTGAAGACTGATGTCTTTTTTAGTAAATGATGTATTTTCTTTTCGCGCCGATGTTGTTGATAGTTTTATATTTTGTACAATTGTCTCATAATTGAAGGCTGTTATCTTTCTTGTAGTTGGTGTTGTATTTTGTGTTTCAAGATGGTTTGGGTGTTAAGCGACATCTGTCAACGTCAAATTGGACATATTAAGGCCCGGTGGTCATTCGGGACTACATGACAGATAAATTATCCATAGCTTGTACATGGATAAAAAGGGTTACACGCGTAAACTTTGATATAGAAATTTCTATTACTGTATTTTTCTTTACCGTGTATCTTTTCCAAAATCTTCAATAACGGGTTTCTTAACAATTTATCTTAGCACAAATTGACATTCTGTTACACCTGTATAGTATGTTTATTTCACAGGGAAATCTTTGCATTAAATTTATATTTGAGGCTCAATGGTTCCAGTCCCACTACCTTTCGAACCCATGCAATCTTTATATTAGAAAATTGGCAACTTTTTTATGGAAAATTCAAGTCTAATAAACTGGTCCTTCCCAGGAATGATGGTTAGATAAACTGGCCCAACAGTAAATAACAGAAATACAATTGAAATGGGCGTTAAACCCGACGAAAAAAACACAAATAAAAAAGTGATGTAAATTTTGAGCTTTAACGCAAAATTACAGATGGGAAATGTCTTAATACACAGACAACAGTACAGTTTTGTTTACTATGGCACGTGTAATAATTAATCATACAAACTTAGACTTCCTATTATTACTGCGTCTCTTGACTTTCTTTGACGGTGTTATAGCTGACACGAAGTGCTTTTAACGTATAGAGAAGGCGTGTCCGCAAAGCATATACATGTACAGTCAAACATGTACAAAGCAGCCAACCAAGGATGCATCAAAATGTTATCACTTAAGGAGTTATCACTTAAGGTAGATAATTGCAAAGTTATCATTTAAGGTGAGTGAATGCAAAGTTATCACTTAATGTGAAGGTGGATAAGTGCAAAGTTAAGACCAAATTGATAGAAAAATGGCAAACTGGGATACATCATTTCAGGCTACAGGTACAACTTAGTCACTTAGAATTTAATCACTTAAAAGGTGAGTAGATTATAGATTAACAACGTTCAAATGACCATGTCTGCATACTTTACATAACTGGAAAACAACGGTAGAAGTCGAGGAGAACATGACAGAGGCGCCTTATGTACTGTTGTCAAACTATAATTGTGTCTATCTATTCTGAATATCTAAAAGTCAGTACTACTTTTGAAATCATTTGCAACAATGAAAATAACTAGAGCAGAGCACTGTCGAAAATGCCAAAATTAAAGTTAGAAAAAATGTATTGTTATTTTTTATCTGTCATAATAAGCATGACATAAAAGTGGTCGTATTCTTTTAATGAGATAATATGTTTAACCTTTATGCATGATGTTTAATTATAGCATGGCTAGACTCGTTTGTCCATTAAACAAATATGTAAATTTTGCAACTATCTAACGAACTCTTCGCGACTATTTAAATGTGTTCCTTTTATCCGTAGCTAGTTATATCCACATAGCATTTTCATATTTTATAAAGAAAAAACAGTGGGTCAGCGTATTGAATCCACAACCGGTTTCGTGTTATCTGGAGTCGTTATAAACGGAATATTCTGTTACAAATTCTAGACGCTGAGACCAGTAAGAGACCATAATGACGTAAAATTCAACCGTCACTTTCCTTTGAGAACTTGATTTGCTATTTCCTTACGAGGATGGAAGTCTAGTATTAGAGATGGTAAGGTAAAGCTAGCCGCCACAACTTAACTGAACTACTGTTTCCAGGACCATTAAACCCTCAGAAAAAAACGTAAATAATTTATATTTATAAATATAATAGTGGTTTACACTGCTATTAAGCCGTCTGTATAATACATTCCCTCTCTGAACGAAAATATTCTCAATATCATGGCTAGCTCTTTGATCTGCCAACATCAAAGTGCAGCACTCCACATTTTGATACTGTATAGAAATACAGCAAACTCCGTATATAACCACTTCAGATATAGCGAAATTCTGGATAAAAGGAATAATTTTTCACTGTCTGAGTTCTTTTTTTCTTTATTTTATATGAAAAATATTACATCGATATAACAAACTCTGGATATAAGGAACAATTTTAAGTGGTCAGAAAGAGTTCGCTATAAACGGAGTTTTCTGTATTATGAAAATACTTTTTTAAATAACCAAAATATCTACCTGGTTGAGATCCCAAAGGCTGGATCGGCGAAACCCTATTCTAGGCGGGGGATGATAAAACATGTCCATCACGATTTATTCACTGAACTGTTAGTGCAGCACAAAATAAATACAGTTGTCGCGCTAACTGCTGTTGTTGCTTCAATATACGCTGTTGTTGTTGTTGCTTCAATACGCTGTTGTTGTTTATGCTTCAATACGCTGTTGTTGTTGTTGCTTAAATACGCCGTTGTTATTGTTGTTGTTCTAGTAACTGAAACTGTTATAATTACTATTATTGTTGCCTTGTAACTCGTTATATAGTTGCTGATTGCTGTTGTTAATTGCTGCCTTGACTTTGTTCTTGCTGCTGTAGTGTAAGAGCCACGCTCGCCTCTATCGTTTGTTTACAATTTTTCCTTTCATACTATGTTGCTTGTTGTTACAGTTACGAAGTGCTAAGAAAAAATCACGTGCACACGTGCTATGCCTCTTGAGATCATCTAGAGCATGGGATATGAGAAAATTTGATTAGCTTCCGCAAAGAAAAAGTAATATAATCCGATCAAATATCACTATTCACGTGTATGTAACATATGCCGGCCAACAGTTCTAATATTCTAAATATTCAGTTAAAGTTATTCTAAGTATTCAATTAAATTTAATTAGCATGATATGCAAAAACCTATCATATCATGAAAGTTATTTAATTAAAAACACAAAGGTATGTGGTCAAAACACAATATTGGACGAATCATTCCGAATGTTCGTCTCGGAAAGGTGTAGCGGTAATGCAGGCCAAAAATGACAGAATGGTTGGACATTTTGTACAGTTATTGTCAGCTAAAGACCGCATTGTGATCATTTAACGGCCCCGCCAAATGATATATGTCCGATTTATTACATACATGATTATGACTATACTATAACATGAGAAAACATTGACTAATAAGCAAAAACAAGTGACATTTATTCATAGCGTCTACCTCGCTCGCAAAATGGGTTAGTTGGTGCTGCCGATAGTAAGAGAACGAACAGCGTTAATTAGAAATCTCCCAAACACAATCAACCCTAGCATACCTAAACCAACTATCAGGCTAGCCAAAAAAATGAAATCTCTAACGAAGGGGGAAAAAAGGCGAAATATAATCATTCCAGCTCAGATATCCAGCGCATTCGTTAAGATCGCAGTTCAGCAGTGACGTAACGTAATTCTGTGGGTGAGGGAAACATCATTAAAAACGTGCAAGCGTAAATTAACAAGCATTGGACAACAGCAGTCCGAAGCCGTCGTTCGGTAAATCCAATTTACAACAGTGAAAATCCAGGCAAACATAATAGAAATATCAAGTTCTTGGCAAAGAAACGCTTGAAAATGCATATAAGGCTTTCGTAATGTAAATTCATTTACCCCATCCACTTCTAAGAAAATGGCAATAAACTAATGGAGAGGTGTCCTATTACAATACAAATGACACCAATGTAAATAAAAAAGATTGTTTTAAATATTTTCAATATGTGTCACAAAATATGATATAAAACAACCTTATTAAGTGGGAAGATATGTGTTCAATTGTTTATGTACATAAGGATTTAAAAACATTCTATTTTTTAGTTTATAGGAATTGAAAAGTGAGAATTAGTGATTATTCAGTATTTTGGCGGCCATCTTGCACGCCATCTACAATTGAAAACGTACCATCATGCGTCAAGTCCACCCAAATTTTTCTGACACTTAGCCGGTACGGTTTTTCGCATACGGGAGGTCCTCAGGGACTGGACTAAGTTCTTCTGTTGTCTATTTCAAATCGTGTTCCTCATGCAAAGTGTGCAAGGCCTTCCTAGTGTAGGGCAATTGCATGGGACTACATATCTAAGCCCAAACAGATGTCTGTTTTCTGTTTAAACAAAGTGAAATGAGAGTTAATTTTAACATTGAGTAAGCACGAACACTGAAAATTGTACGAGTGGGTATTTCGCAATTCTTAAAATGCACTTTTGGTACTCACTCACACTCAGTGAATTGATTTTGAAAGACTAGCTGAAGAAAGTAATTCGATTAGATTGCTCAACTGCAGTTTTGCACAAGGAAGGTGGTTTGAATTAGAAGAAAGTAGATATATTGTATATAAAATTTATAAAACGGCAATCTCTGTCTGTAATTTGTAGGTTTGGACAGTCAGGGCCTACTACTGGAGGACCGAGCCGATAGCAAACAATGATTATATCCTAGAAAATGTGTGCAAGTATAAATTACTTCCGAAAAGCGGTGACCTAGCCTCTTGTTATTGCCAGAACATGGACCGCTAATTCCTTGATTATTTATCATGTTAATTTCCAACCCGTGTATAATTCATATAGGAAATCAGCCAGCGGCCGGCGGATACTCGATCCTACAGTATAGATACCAAGTAGATGCGATGATAAGTTGGTCACCTCTTTACAGTGATTTTGCTGACAACACTAATCAAAGCGCTGAAGACGCTGGATTTGTTTGTGTATTCTAAATATTTGTCCTTTGTTTTGTTGCCGTTTATTTCAGTCTGTAATCTTCATAAGTGAAAGCTATACCAGTTGGTAATAAGATATGAACAGAATGCAACAGTTATAAATCGTATTTTGGATCGAATTGTCTCTGTTTCTATTCCCGGTGCACATAGACAGTAGGGATTTTCACTGTACTGAACAAAATGTTTTCACCTACAGTTCTACTGTCTATAATCAGACACTGATCGAGCAGCTAGTTAGTAGTTACGGCGCTTCGATAACACAAACGAGCAGGCAATAGCACCGATCAATAAGTGGATCAATTTATTGTGCGGACCGACAAAGTAAGAATGCGTATCTATAATGCCACAATATACATTTATTGAGACCAGGAAGTAACGATGTTCAAATGTTTTTCTGCAGTCATTGACATGTATTTTAACAAAATAGCTCATTCGATGCGTTTCAAGATAACGAGGCATACAGTCGAATATAGGATAAATTGCCTTCTACTTAAACAATCACCACCTATGAAATATAACATCGACATTAACGTATCATAACACTTGTTTTCTGCTTAAACTCTAATACATGTAGGAACGCAGACTAGCTCGCACTAGGTCCGCAGAATAAACATATCAGCAATACGGAAGATTATAATTACGTCCCTTGCCGCGCATTGAATAAAATTTATGAATGGAAGGATATTATCGTAAAAAGAGCATGTGTAAAAATGCGCGTAAATATTCCTGGCTGTTCAAATTATTTCATTCTTTAAAATGACGATCAGGGTTAGACATTTTGTTGTCACAGAAACTCCAAAAGAAGTTTTCTTTCCGCACAAGGTTTAAGAAATGGCCGGCGGGTTAAGAAATCGGAACTATTTCTATAGGGTGTATATATATAGTAAATCGTCCCTTATTTTTACGCATCATTATAAAATGAAATACATCCGCGGTTCTTATTCAAAAACAGTTTACTTTAGTTATATTTACAAAATTTAGCTGATGCTGCATGAGTTTATAACATTATATATTTAAACAATACAACTTTCATGTCTGCAATTGCCATATGGTTTCAAATGAAGACTCATAATTTGGGATTATATGCTGACTGACGTACCGGAGCTACTTTCAGATTTGGTACTTAAGGAGTAGGCTTCGGAAAACGGTAAGTAAATTTGTTTGTTACACAAACAAATAAAAACCTATTACAATGTAAGCCAGACAGACAGACAGACAGACAGCCAGCCAACTAACTCTCTATATAGATACAGCTTCATTTTGCTGTATTTTCAGCTTTAAACGTTAAATAATTGTTATAAATCGCAACCTATCTTGACCATTTACAAGCACAACTCATCGTTCTGTCAAACCTTGTTTTCAATAGCATAATTATATAGATTGCACGAATTAATAGTGGCTGTTGTTAAAAACTGATCCAAGGCTCGACTTTTACTTCGAAATCCGAGCTGCACGTTTTTACCGTGCTCTTTGAGTCAAACAGATAGATCACTCGTAATCTATGAAATGTGGCGTCTCCAAATCTCATAGACAACGGCTACTATAAGTCAAAACGTCCGTTTCAAAAAAGGTGTTCAAAACTACATATGAAATCAAAAAAACAACTCGTAAATTTCCATGATATCATTTATACAAATTCATTCTGTTAATTCCGCATTGGCTTCCGCTAACATTTAAACTTCAAAATTTATCAAATTTTTATGAACCGTTTGAACAGAATTATGACGTATTTAATGCATCTAAAATTATCGTTATGAAAAGAATGATTCTTTTCTAAAAAATAACGACAATTTTAGATGTATTCTGCCCGTTTATTACCGTGCCTTTTAAATGTTTTGGAAAAACCACAGTTTTTAACACAGTCGGTTTCGGAATCTCCCGCCAGAATACACTGAATGCCGTATACGGCTAGTTGACCGTGCATGTTATTCGTTTGTGGACATTTATTTTGTCTGTTATTTTCTAACATTGCCACTTTCTCACTTTTCGAAGCAAAACAATTTAAGATCCAGCGATAATGGTAAATATATGTACGAATCCAATATGGCGCCTCACAAAATCAGGAGCGATTTTCGGAGAAAATTGTTGTTGGGGTCAAAATGAGTCTAACACTAATTGTAGCACTATGGCATCGCCGAACATGTCAACCTCGAGGCCTCTTGGGTCTAGGCCTTTTCTTTCCCTTTTTCGATTGGCCTGGTAATGAAGGGTTTCCAAAGGCATGTGATGTGATTTGTGATATTGTCTGCTTATTTTTTGTGTTATTATCGTCATCGTCCTTTTGTTTTGTTTGAGCAGTAGACGATCCTGAAAACGAGGCGCTTCTTTTTAGTCGTTCATGGTAGCTCTTGCATAATGCTGGAATAAACAGATAAAAGTGTCAATCATGCAACATCTTAATACAAATCTATATCAAATCAATTTCATTAAAACAATACTAACATATTCTTACGAGCTCAATTGTCAGAGTTATGCGATGCTTTTCTGTTGACGCAAGAAATGACATTACTGTACATGTATGTGTATATCAAATCAAACGTTCAAGGTTCCAATGACCAACCGTTAAAATTTTGAAAACTTTATTTTTTTTTTTGGTATTCAAACAAAATATCACAATTATCTTTAACATAGAAATAATCATTGCTTTGTTCCGATTTGAAGTAACGTCTTAAAGGCTGCAGAGCAGTAGACAGAGAAGAAGAGTGCTTTTAAGGAATTTTTAAAAGGAAAGTATTTATTCAAAATGTCAACGAAAAACAAAACGAACAATTTATCGGCTTTAAAATGGGAATTAAATGACCCAAGGTAAGCGAAATGTTCATGATGGTTACTTCCCCTTAATAGTATAAGAGGAATAGTTTGCTACCAAATTTAAGCTTCTTTAAAAATGTTATATATATTAATATTGTTAACAGTTGCGAGTATTTTACCAATGTAATGTGGCCAGATTTTCACAGGTTATGGGTAATTTAGATTGCATCTTCCTGAGAATAAAGACCTCTTCTTTACGTGAAAAAATGTTCTTGGAATAGGCCTTGGGAGAGGGCGGGCGGTCATAATGGTGGCTTTAAAAGATAAATTACATTTTTTATGAAATCGAATGTTTATTTACGTCGTCATATATTCTGAAAAAAATATTGATGGTATGTATAGAAAGAAAATAAGAAGAATAATTAAAGATACATTGTAATGTTACACTGCTACCGACCGTAACTAGTTAAGTAAAAGTAGGCAGTTTCTAACGGCGACTGGTCGTTGCCTAAACCGTACCCGCCCCCACAAGCACCAAAAGAAGAGAGAAACATTTACGAGTTTTCTTACCTGTCGAACAGTGTGTGTTATCACTCGAAACTCCTCTGTATATATTTTGAACATGTGAAGTCCTGTGCGAAAGCTCTTGCAACATTTTTATATCGAAAACGGTGAATTTAAGATGTTCTTTTAAAATGCCTTTATCTGGATTTTCAATACCTGGAAGTACAATTGTATCTTATAAACGCAAAGATTAAATAATGTTCAAGAAATAGCACTTCTCCGCTAAAGTACAAGGTAGACTAACTGTGCACCTTGGTTTCATCAGTTGAAATCCTGACTGTTTCGTTATTTTTCTTAAAATATACCGGGCTCTTTCATATATTGTCTCTTTGAATAATACACCTTTCTGACTTTGAGCAAGTAGAAAATTTGTATTTTAGTTCAAGATTTAGTATATTGGTGTCATTTCGTGCTTGTTCACTTTAAATTCAAAGTATCACATTTTGTAAACTATAAACCTAGAAATATTCGCGTATATTAATTTTTTCTTTTTTCAAAACGTTGACATTTCAGTGGCTAAAAAAACTGCGGAGAGATTTCGTTCACAAATAACCGCGAAAAATAAGCAACTACGTATATGGCCAAAAGTCAACCGCAATAAATAGTTATTACGTAAGACCGATGGATTATAATGCAAGCACGAACATTAATTGGATGTACAAATCTTGTTTGAATTGTATAGTAATGAATTATCCTTTTTGAATGCCTCTCGAGAACTTGCATTTAAAATAAGATTTTTTCATAACGAAAACTTAAATAGCTATGCCAGTTACTGGTCCGTGCTATTGATGTCAACATCAGTGTATATTAATTTTTTAATTATTATATATCAAATTAATTTAGAAAACAAACGTACCACGTGTCCGTCCTTCCACAAAATGAAGCAAACATAGACTATGTAAAAGTCTTAAAAAGTTCACTATAAGTAAATGCATGTCCTCAATGACATAGTGATGTTTTTCTTGTATGTTTACACGTAAAAATCACCCTCTTCACTCCATATTAAAAATAAAGACAATAACATTTCCGTCTGGACCGATTTGTTATGAAAAGGGAGGTAATTCTAACGTCCAATAATAACGCTTACCGATACTGGGTTCTAAACTGTTTCAAATCAATGCATCAAATTGACTTGATTGCCCGACGTTTGATATTTAACGGACAATTCTGTAGACTTAAATATCCCTTCAATTGCTTTGAAGTGGGTTTAAAGGAATTGAGCCCAGATAACGGTCCTATATATGGAAATGTTACGGTCATTTATCAAAAAGATTTATCTTTTTTTATGAATTGAACTATTGTCTAGCAGTTGTTCAACTAAGATTTTGCGACACTTCAGGTCCGATGTATTTTTCTATTTACAATTACGCATTACTCTTTAAATATCATGACTACAAAATCATTCTCCTTAGAAAGACGTAAACCCTTCTTGATATTTAGAAGGCCGTATATGTTGTAACTCACGAAATGATAAAATGGTTCTATGTGGAGTTGATATTGTTAAGTTTTTTCTTTCCTGTTTTTTTATACTTTTACATCTGCTGCTGTAATTGCTTTTGATTCTGGTGGATGATTTAATAATGATGGTGAGATTAATAGTTTCTGTTATGAGCACGAGGTTCAGATCGAAATATCCGTCCCCTCGGGTAACTGTTTTGGCGGGAACGAGGCTCTGCCGAGTTCCCGTAAAACAGTTACCCGAGGGGACGGACATTTCCATCTGAGCCAAGTATCTCATGATGGAAACATTTTCTTGCATACCGTCCTGCACTTAAAAGTAGATTTCTAAATGCAAACTTATCAAAATGATGAATTATCATGAAAAACAAACGATTTTCCGACGTTGTGTTTGGGAAATGACGTCACAGTGTTTATAACGTTACGTCATAAGTAATTCACGAGAGTCGTCTGGCATAGGAGGGGTGCCAGACCGGTTTTTCCGGCATGGGCAAAATCACCGGAAATGCCGATCCGATATGCTAGAAATGATGATGACAGTTGATGATGATGATTACATGGACAGTATTTATTAGGAGAAAGAGAAAAGAAAGTATACGAATTAAAAAAAGAGGAGAATGGTGATTATTATCATGTTGTTGTTGATGCTGCTGCTGTTGCTGCTGTTGATGATGATTATGGCAATGATGATGATGAGTATAATGTTGGTGATATTTATTGTTATCATTATTATTATTATTATTACATATACTAAAATCATTGATCTATTGACAAGTCAGCGACTCTAACCAATCGACCACAGAGGCGGATGACTGATGTTATGTTAAGTTACAATGCTTAATTATTAGCCTTTGACGTGTAGCCCGATAATATAGTAATTTAATTTATAAAAAAACAACAACAACAAACAAACGAAATTTATGCTTAAATAGTTATAGAAACCCAGACAATAGTTTGATATAGTTTGGGGTGGGGGTTTTTTTTTGGGAGGGGTTTTTCTGTACTGGGGGGGTTAATATTTTTTCTGTAAAACACAATTTGCAAGTAAATGTCTTTATATTTATACTTGCTGTAACCATGTTACCGCGTATACTTTGTATTTGCCAGAAGCATTGTAAAAGTTTAAAGCAATAAAATATTGTATTGTATTGTATTGTATTATAAGGGTACTTCCCCGAGCTGATGATGCCTCGGGTATGACTGAAGCCTTCCTCCTCGCTGTAATGCAGTGAAAACTGGCGACATATTTCCATGGATACAACGGTTGGAAATGCTTTTTATACGCAGTGTATAATATGTCTGTGCCAAAAAAGAGAAAAATAAACAAAAGAAAATTAGATTTGACCCTTCTTTTATTTGCCATGTCCGTTCACCAGCGTTACTTTTTTTCGCCCCATAAACCCGAGAATATGGTTGCGGTCTGAATCATGTTTGTACAAAGCATGGCACTGTATTAAAGTGTAATTTATAAAGTATGTCTATTAAGCTAATAAAAAGATTATTTGTTTAAACAAATGTATCGATTGCGCTGATTAACGGGGGTTAGTTATCTCGATACATTGTCCTTACTCTAACAATCTGTTCAACATGTATATATCAATGGTTCACCGCAAAACTGTTGTAAGTCCTTCTTTATTTCATAAAAGTTACGACAGTTTTGCGGTCAACGCTCAATATATAATACGCCATATCACCATATAGATCAAGTTGCTTTTAATTCTTATCGTGTTATAATCGATCAGTACGCTGGGGTAATTATTGAACTTTGTTCTACATTTACCCGCCTCACTAATTTTAATCAAAACATCTAAACGGAACTTTATCTTAATCGTAAAGTTTCAAATCTAACTTGTTTCATGCAAAGCATGCTTAAGCTATATAGTACACCGCCCCTACTCAGACATGATTTATCAACCAGGTGGCGCGGTGTACCGAGTGGTTAACGCTCTAGACTACCCGGTTCGAATCCCGGACGGTGCCTGTGAAATTTCAGAAACGCTTCAGTTTCTAAATGAAATCAGTGATTTCCGCTCATCTAGAGACGAACTAGAATCGGGGTTATATAGCGGGCACGTAAAACAGCCAATGTGTCTATTCGTAATGAGCTAGGGTCTGGTACCCGGATTCTCTTGAATCTGCGTATGTCTGTTCAACCTTCGCCTGTGAGTAAGAAATAATATATCAATACTACAATAAGATGATGATGCGGGTGTTAATTTAGCAGGCGCTACATTCATTAAACAACAGAGCAATAAATATTTTACAACGGGTGAATTTGGCGCTAGTTTTCTGGAGGTTGATTCACTCGCGCTTTCATGCAATCAAGCTGGTCGAGTAAGTTTAATGCCTTTCATTTAGCAAAGAAAATGAAAACATCTTTGCGGACCAGCTTCCGATGCTTATCCAAGAGGTCACGGGTTTGAACCTCAGCAGAATTTGACCACAACAGGCACCGTGACTACCTGCTTCGGTGCGAGCGCTGGTCAGAACTTCAAAGAAGCAGTTGTCAAGAGGTAACTAATTTAATTGAAGTTAAGTCTCGATGTAAAATAAATAAATCTAAACAAAATAAACTATATAAAACTGAAGATCCAAAATAAAAATTCTTTTAAATTAATGATTTCACATGTAATAAAGTCGCTATCGACCCGGGCGGTAGAGACACGTAAGCATTATGAGAACTAAGCTAAGGATATTCATAATTAAACAGGACTAATTAAAATCATTATGTATAAGTATTGTAACAAAATTTTGAAATGAATGGAGTTTTTGTATATGTTGCATAAAATAAATTACTCTGTAGACACCCACAAACCATTTACATGTAGCTGAGTGTGTTTAATACTTGAAATCCCTTTCAGAGCAAGTTCATACATGTAAGTTACTTTTCACACTATCAAAAGTAAGATTATTATTAAACGACAATACGTACAATTAGGATACTGTGACAGTGACGTAACACAAATACAAGTACACAAAAGTGTATAACCATTTCATAAAAATCAAGATACAACATGTCTAACATAGACGATATCCAATATACAGTTTTATACAATAATGGTAGATTCTTCCGTGCGTCACGGTAAAATTATCCCACACGCACTGTACAGTTGACCGAGAAAATGCTTAAACACGTTTTGTATGTACAGATCAGTTGCCTTTCAGCAATACATTTTAAAGTTTCTTGCTTCGTCGTTGTTTTGCTGGTACAGATTATACTCTGGTACCGCCTGTATTGGTCCGGAAGGAAGAAATTGCTTTGTTCGGGAAGGAAGGGGCAAAAAAAGAAAAACAATTGAGGGCTTAAACTGTTAGATAGGCAGAATTCACCACTAAGCAGCAACCTTTGCAATTTAAAAGCTGCTTTTTCAGATAGGATGCATACTACGGCGTGTGTATATAAGGCTATACATTTCCTGCCCAAACAATAAAATTAATGGCATTTTCCAGAACAATAATATAGCACGCCGTAACTAACAATAACCTATAAACCAAAATTTCGTACCAATATCTAAAAGCTAGTTTACATCTCCAGTGTACACATATGGAACAGTACACCAACAAAATAAGAACAGCAAACACTGTATCGTTTAAAAAAAAACAAACAATACTGCTGGAGCAATACAAACTTAAGTCGGATAATGAAATTACTTTATATGATAGTCTTTAATTATGAGGTTTGTCGTAGTATATATGTGTTTTGTTAATGCTTGTTAAATAATTCTAAAGAAGGCCACATTGAAATATTAGAATATGATGTTTATGGTGTCAAAGTGACCCTTCTTTAAAAAAGATATTATTATTATTATTATTATTATTTAAATATCATCATTGTATGCACATGTAGTTAGCCGCGTATTGCACGTGAGACACTACTTCCCGAAGACAGAGGATATCTGTACTTTTACTTATCGACGGTTTACCAACTGGTCACGTAGGACCAAACCTCGTCTGTAATTCGAAACTAAATTGATAGATGCAACACATACAACCAGTATGTTTTCATTCCCATTCCCGTAACCACATGGCTAGGTAAGTCTTCATAAACCCCGGGTGGTTGTGAAATCAGCAACTTTTGTTACACTATCGTAACCGAGAGGAAGCTCAGACCTACTGTAACCATGGTCCCTTTAAGTTGTTTACTTTCGTGCTTTCAAATATTGTTCATAACATACTTGAAGTAAATTTGCACAGGTTTGTTTGATAAGCGCGAATATTGGCTTAATTCATTAAACCAGATTATGGCAAAATATATCAAGTATACCCATGTATACATTCCATTGAAAAAATTAACTAAATTTTGTGAAAACAATCTTGAAAATAAATCTCTATAAAATCCGCTACACAGAAACCCTTATCAAGCAAAACCATTAAATACTTCATCTTTGAGACAATGTAATCTTTAATTTTAATTCAACAGTTATCAAATTGCCGTGACGAAAACGCGCCAAGGGTGCATTGAAATACATGTGATCGAATTGTTCCAGTTTTAGATATGACTGATCCCCTGAACTATCATTAGTTACATCAAAATACAGAATGACTCGTCCTGTTATCTTTAAAATATTGTCATTGTCTCTCCAGCGACTGTGTTTAATAATAAATATGATTTGAATACTATGTGCGTGACTTATAATCAGCAGTAAAAATGCCATTCGGGCGTTTCCGTCAATTTTCGGAGAGAATCACGGGACTTGTGCTTAACAATTATCGTCAAAAATCGTGAAAAAGCGGAAACGCGCGGAGAGTTTCGGTGAAATGAAACCGAGGCTTCCGGTGGTGGGGTATATATAACTCGCGAGCATAGTAACTACAGGTTACAGGGCAAGACAAACTTGGTGTAAGAGGACGTAAAATATTTTCAGTGTTCAATACGTTACAGACAGACAGACACAATGAGAGAAATCGTACACATACAAGCCGGACAGTGCGGCAACCAGATCGGCGCAAAAGTGAGTAGCTTTCTTTTTATGTAACATTTGATAGTGAAATTTAATTGCTAACTATACAAGTCAAAATTTTTCGATGAAAATTTTGATATCATTTGAAAATCCTCACATTTAAAAATCGTTTAAAAAAGAACTGCATTTTGGCGTTTAAAATATGGAAACTATTCATGTATATTATGTACATTATATTGCATGTACAAATGTATAAGGAATAGAAGGCGAAAGTAAGAGATAACAATATGTTTGTATTAACTACCCAGTTTCTGGGCATGTGAAGGTTACAATGAACTTTTTATCGCGTGAGTCATTTCCGAACTTCTTTTTAAAACAAGGGCATCTTAAATTGAATTCACATTCGTCTTTTCTCAATTTATCTTACTAAAATGAGTAATAAACTAGAATATATTTGCAGTGTTTCTTCAAAGGTGTCCTAAACAGTTAAACTAAATTTAAGATAACTACACATCTATAGTCTTGTGTTCATAGTTATTTTTAAAATTCAATCAAACAAACAAATATTCAGCACACCAACAGAAGGTCATATATTGGTTATGTTAACATTTCTTTAGAATTGTAAAATCTTAACTTTAAGTTGCGCGTTCAATTGATTTTTGTCATACAAAACTGTTTGTTAAGGGTGCGATAGCCGGATAGCGCCGTTACACAATGATAATAGTTTTAAAGAAAATCTCCCGATTAAAATATTTCCTTAACAGTCGAAAATACTTTCTGTGTAGATGAACTTGCCACAACATGTTTAATATTTTACCGCCGCTACAGAACTGGATATGAGATCAAATGTATACCGAGAGTTTGAGCCCTTATTATTATATATGTAGATCGTCCATTATTTATCTATTAGTCCGTTGCTGCAAATAATGATTCGCTACTTGGGATGTAAGTAAACTATGTAAATGAACGAATACGGTAAAACCTGTGAAGAAAGACCGACACCTGGAAAGACTGATCTTCGTTGACAGGTGGTCTTTATTTACAGGTGTTTCTACAATAGGTGAAAAGAGTCCTCTCTTTTCTTTTAGTTGGTCTTTTTCACAGAGCGATCTTATTCGAAGATGGCTTCTGATTAACCCGGATTTTACTGTCCGAGCAATAAGTATTTACTCAGTTTGTGTGCGTGTATACAGTATTGAACTACCGAACTATTTTAAGAAAATCATTACGGCCAACAGCAGTACGACTCTAACAAAGACTAAACGCTATTATGTCTAACCTATGCCCTTAGCAATGAGCGTGTCCTTGTTAAGACAGAAAAATAACTAGTGAAATAATGTGCAAAGTTACAAAAGGCCATGTAATAATTATCATGTTTGACATTTCCTTGACTCTATAGTTGACTTCTTTGGTGAGCAGTTTTAGACGAATGGTATTTTGAGAAGATTCTATATATAATTGAGAACAGGGAAATAATTATGGCGCACATATATAAAACGAGGACGTCTAGTTA
Source organism: Saxidomus purpurata (assembly GCA_022818135.1). Taxonomy (NCBI): domain Eukaryota; kingdom Metazoa; phylum Mollusca; class Bivalvia; order Venerida; family Veneridae; genus Saxidomus; species Saxidomus purpurata. The sequence goes on from JAFMSR010000015.1 coordinate 12,385,566, forward strand.
AAAATTAAAAAGCGTTATTTACCGTCAGATAACATGACAAGAAATGTTACAGGTTCTTTAACAAAGCTCATTGTTCTGCAAGTTTCGTTGTTGTTTTTATTCTGGAAAAAAGAGAGAAAATATCGAGGAAATGTAAAAACTGAAATAGTAAATTTCGACAATCTGTTTTTTCTTTGCGGGTCTCAAAAGTCAACTGGTATATGGCGTTCGCTCTCGAGGTAAAACAGGGGACTGGGTACAAGCCCTGGTCAGGTTACTTGAGGTGTGTCATTGAGCAAGATAACCAACGACATATATGCCAACCTATCTTTAAAGTGGTACACTGAGTAATAGCAATAACCGGCGCGGCTTGCCCGAGTATCGCACAAACGTGCTGTATAAAGAGAGGTATTAACACAGAGTGAAATAAAATTGTTTCGCAAATGAGGTTAAAACAAATAACCGTAGTCTTTATGGGTAAAAGCAAAAATGTAATCAAGGCTTTGTCCTTGTGAAGGGAATGTTTAATTAAGAACAAAATTAATACATGTACAAAAGGTGTTAGTTTTGTTTCCTTTTGTTTTTACTTCATATATGCAACAACACGAATTTGTTCAGATAACTCTATTACTAGTGTAAAACTTAATACACGTATCAAACAATTATTCAAATGCATTTATTATCTTAAATTAAATCGGGCGCGAGACATGTTACCGTTAATGGGTAATCGAATTCGTGCACGGCTAAATAAAACTTTGCGAATCGATTTTGGAATAATCGCTGTGGTCCGATATAAATCTAATTTGGCTTGATACCAAAGAGGGTCATTGTTAGGGTCGTGCGAAGTAGATGGCACAATTTAAATTTGGATAAAAGACAAGATATAAGTCTCAATAATTATCAAAGTTGCCAATAAAACATTTGTAATCAAAAGAAATTGCTAAATCTGCAACCTTAACAAAAGATAGCGAAAATTATACCGATCGGTGGGTAGCTTGGGATATTAAAATACCTTAGCTATCCTTGTGTCTTGGTATTAAAAATGATTTATAAAAGATCAGTGCTGATCATATATCAATATGTACTTACTTATGTCAATATAATCATGGCTAACGTACTGAAGTACTGCATGCTAATAATTTGGGGATGATCCGTATAATCCCTTTCTTTATATATACTCAAGGATCACTTTAATGTATTCTTAACTTTGTTTTATTGTTCTTAAAGTGTTTGTACATGGCGGGTTTGTATGGTAATATATTAAATCTGTTTAAAGAATCTTGAATACTCGGCATTATTTAAATTTTATGAGGTCATACTCTACGTAACTGCCCTGCCCCCTCTCTACCGAGTAAAGAATTTCAGAAATTTAAATTATCTTCATTAAATTTAGTAAATAAGTAGCCATAAACATTTCTTGATATGTAAATATTCTGACGATTAAGTACAGTGTCTTTAAAGGTTTCAACTGTACGGGACTAAAGGTTTTGATTTTTTATTTCAGTTCTGGGAAGTGATCTCAGACGAGCACGGCATTGACCCCACTGGTACCTACCACGGAGACTCAGACCTCCAGCTCGAGAGGATCAATGTATACTACAATGAAGCTACAGGTAGGAAAATAAAAAAAACTTAAGGCTCTATGGAAACATGGGCGGCACTTATTAACTGACAAAATGCCAAATACCACACAGTGTGCATTACCACTTCCATTTTCAACAAAATGAAAAGCAATTTCAATAATTGTGTAAAATATAAGGTATAAAGGAGTGTGGGATTTCTTATCGGAAAAGTAGGTACATAGTTTGTATGAATATGATTTAGATCATTTACTTTCAAATTTAACGAGATTGTACGACATTAGTTTGACAGATTGCAATTTTCTTGTATTTAAGTATGAAATGTACTTGAAATTTTCTTATAATTGTGTAGCAACTGTACTTATTTCCATATTGAAAAAACCTTTGAATCATGCGTGTTTACTTTTGACCTTGCTCAAAGTATTTTGACAGTAAAAATGTTGTATTTAAATGTGACTTTTTTAATCTTTTGAAATAATTATGTGTTTTGATATATTGAAAAAGTATAATGATCATATACTTGTGAACAGCGAGAAATAATAGAAGTCTAGGTAATTTCTGAATTTTTCACATCATGACTATTAGCGAACATTGCAGATCATGATCAGACTGCACATGTATCTGCATGTACAACTATGTTTATATCTGAAACAATCGACAAGGAGAGGAAGTGCAAGAAACAGAATAATGCAAAACACACTTTTTTATGGTAACTCGCCGATTTCATTACATGGTAATGCTGGTTTCTTTATCAGGTGGAAAATATGTACCCAGAGCAGTACTTGTCGATCTTGAGCCAGGAACCATGGACTCTGTCAGATCCGGACCTTTTGGTCAGGTTTTCAGACCAGATAACTTTGTATTCGGACAGAGCGGGGCTGGAAACAACTGGGCAAAGGGACATTATACAGAGGGTGCTGAACTTGTAGATTCTGTGTTAGATGTTGTGCGAAAGGAAGCCGAGAGTTGTGACTGTCTTCAGGGATTCCAGCTTACACACTCCCTCGGTGGAGGCACCGGGTCTGGTATGGGAACACTGTTAATCAGCAAGATCCGTGAGGAATACCCAGACAGAATCATGAACACATTCTCAGTTGTGCCATCACCAAAGGTACTAAACTTTGAAAGGCCTTTATATTATTGCATTCGCCAAGGTGGCCATTAAAAGTATATACCTGTTTAATACAGGTGTAATTAAGATAAAAATATGTTTAAATATTTCCTTCGAAGAAATTCAAATTTATGTTTTTACATATACATATACTACATTTGAAAAAGCAGCGAACTTGAATATTCGTCAGTCAGTGTGACATCAGTAAAATGCGAACAATTAGTGGCACGAAAAGTAATTGGCGCAAATAGTAATTGGTTTATAGTATCTATTGATCTGTATTCAAATCAAGGAATTTGAACATTTCAGGTATCTGACACAGTAGTTGAGCCTTACAACGCCACCCTGTCAGTCCACCAGCTTGTTGAGAACACAGATGAGACCTACTGCATTGATAACGAAGCCCTGTACGATATCTGCTTCAGAACACTCAAACTGACCACTCCAACTTACGGCGATTTGAACCATCTAGTCTCTGCCACCATGTCTGGTGTAACAACATGTCTGAGATTCCCTGGTCAACTGAATGCTGATCTCCGTAAACTAGCTGTCAACATGGTTCCATTCCCACGTCTCCATTTCTTCATGCCAGGATTCGCTCCTCTCACATCACGTGGCAGCCAGCAGTACAGAGCTCTCACTGTGCCAGAACTCACACAGCAGATGTTCGACGCCAAAAACATGATGGCCGCTTGCGATCCTCGCCATGGAAGATATCTGACTGTTGCTACAATGTTCCGTGGGCGTATGTCCATGAAGGAGGTCGACGAACAGCTCTTGAACGTCCAGAACAAGAACAGCAGCTACTTCGTTGAATGGATCCCCAACAACGTCAAGACAGCCGTCTGCGACATCCCACCACGTGGTCTTAAGATGTCCGCTACCTTCATTGGTAACAGCACCGCCATCCAGGAACTCTTCAAGCGTATCTCTGAGCAGTTCACCGCTATGTTCCGTCGTAAGGCTTTCTTGCATTGGTACACTGGTGAGGGTATGGACGAGATGGAATTCACTGAAGCTGAGTCCAACATGAACGACTTGGTATCAGAATACCAGCAGTACCAGGACGCCACCGCCGAAGAGGAGGGCGAATTCGACGAGGAGGAGGGTGAGGGAGAGGAAGCTTAAGAACATTCAAAAGTGACACTTATAACATTCAAAACAATACGACAAAATGCCCAAAATCAAACGATATTGTAATTTAATCATATAAGCAATTTATTTCAGCCAATGAAAGTTCACCAAATGTCTGTATATAACAACAGTTGACATTTCTGCCAAAAGCATGTATGCTGTGATATATAAACTTCAGAATATATAATATAGATCTATTTATGGTTGAAGTGCAATAACCATAGTTATTAAATAGAAGATATGTTTTGCATTTTGTTAAAGAAAATATTGATATACATGTAACTACATGTACGTTAAATTAATACATCTCAAACTGAGAATAAAGATCAAAATTATTGTATCTTGTCGTCTTTTACACTTCCTTTTAATGTCTATTCTGCTTGCAAATCGAAGTCCCACCAGCACTGTGGATGTAAAATTACTTTTGTCTCTTATATTACCAAGACAAATATCTTAATGTATTTGTTCGGGAAACATTTCAAATTGAAAGTGCATGCTAATTTAATTTATACAAATTTATTTAATCTCGATTGCGAAACAAGTTCTTTACAACTTATATTATTCGCTCAAATGGAATCAATCTCTATAAATAGAGCGCAGTATTTTCTTTCAATGTTATCGGAAACAAACCACACGAAACGCTGTCTGGCAACTGGGACAATGTATAAGTCAACATCGTTTTAGATTAAATAGAACACTGTTTATCATAATCCTATCCGTAAATTTATTATTGACGGATGAATCGCGGCGTCAGTATTGAATAGGTTTCAATTTTGGACCATGGGGTTGATAATCAAATAGGGAGCAGCCAACATTATTATTGTAAATCTAAACTATGTTCTATGTATGAAAAATGACTTTTATGAATCATTAAATTGTATTAAGTCATTAAAAAACAATACAATACAAAATACACAGTCTCCTTCCCTTATTTCAAAACTTTGGACACATTTAATGAGTATTTAATAACTTTTCCACAAACTCGTAGACCACGGGTTTTTATAGCTTTGTTTACGGACCTTACGACCCGATTCATCAAAGCTCAGAAAAAAAGATTCGGAAGATGTTTTGCTATCTTAAAACACTCAGATAATAGAATACATGGCGCCAACGTGAAAAATCAATGAAAACCCATTTTAATTACTACATATTAGACTTTAATATTGAAACGTAAAGAAAAACCGTTCACCCAACTAGCAATACGTAGGGCCCTAACGGAATTCCATTCCATCATTTGTAAACAAAAACAATAACAGCCAATGGAAGTTCTGTAAAATGTATACGTCACAGCATAATTAATCATGTGGTTTCGTCTCTTTCCGCCATATTGCTGGAGTGTATAATGCTTCGGGAATAGAAAGAAAGAAAAACCACATTACCAGCTACAGGGAGGGAGGGGCAGGTATATCTGTTTTACAGATAGTTCTTTTTCACAATATTTAGACCCGGTGTAAATTATATTTGCACAGGTTTTTGCCTCGCTTCCTATTAACCGACCTGTGATTCAGTGAAATTGTGGGAGGAGCCATGCTTTGGTTATAAATAGTTTTGTGTTCAGTTCCTTGGTATCTAAAAATAGCCAGTGTAAAATTAGCATCCGAAAATAATTAATGTTGTGAGAAAAGAGGTATTTAATTATCACAATAGACAAACAATATGGAAGTTACATAAAGGGTTTAGTATTATGCTAATTACTAATAAAAACTTAATTTTTATAAATCAGTTTCATAAACAAAAAGGATATACAGCTAAATACACAGAGGCACGGACCGGTATTACTGATTACCGAAAACAACTTTTTACCGGAAACAACCAAAAACAAATGAGATTACCGGAAACAAGTCTTAATTCAATAGTTTTTATGTTAAATACACTTTTATTATTCTAAATGATAAAAATTAATGTATTTGTTGAATATGTGTAATTTTAGAATGATAGGTTAGGTTTTAAGCAAATTAGTTCGATGTAACTTAGTGTGTACTTTATGTTGTAACGATTACCTCCCTTAGACGGTATTAAAACCCAAAACATTGCAATCACGGACCTATATACACATGTTATAGGTCCGTTCTCTATTAGAAAAAGGTATTACTTTTCTTTTTTGTATTTAAATAGTTCGATAAATTTTAGCGATATTTTTTGTTCAAGTTCTTTGACAGTTTAACAACTTATGTGCATTTCCAGTTACGAAAATTCCCATGAGTGAATGAAAAAAAAACAACAGAAACTAGAAAATCATTTAAAATCTTTTTATTTGCATATATCATTACAAGGATGAATAAAACAAATAACATAATTAACATAATGTGTATATAGGTCCGTGACAGAGGTAATGATCATTTTATGTAGTAAAAAAGGGTTCGCTGATGTTAACCACGCACATTTTATAATAGAAACCTGCCCCAGTGCCCATCTCCCAGCCATGCTTCAAAACATGCGCGGCGTCTTTGATGCCTTGCATCAAAATTCGTCTTGTCTATTTATGAGTGTGTCTAGGTGTTAACCGCACTTTTCCATAGAGCTATTAAATTGAAATGAAACGTAAAGTCTCCATGTTGTATAGAAACATTCTGTTGGATACTAAGAGAGGTAACTCGCACGAGAATAGTGCACACGAATATTAAAGTTATCTCCCATACGCCTTACGTGACATGAACTTTGGGCGAAGCCCGACTATGGAAAAACGTCTGGGTAATTAACTGAGTAGCGAAAACGCTTACATAAATGCTACACAGGCTTCAGCTGACCGCTTTTATAAATTCTAAAACATTTTTTGTACGGCTATGATACGTACATCCCTTCTTAATCGTTCTCACAACCCATGTAATGAAAATAGTTTCTGAAAAATAAAAAGCCAAATGAAATGATGTAACATGTCATATCACGCGCTGGGAAAATCTAAATCCGTAAAAGGCTATTTTTCGCGAAAATAGGATCTTGGTAAGAAAGCAGATTATTATTACTGGAATAAAATAGATAAAGAAACACATAATAACATGTGTGTAACAATTTTCTAATTATAACAGGAGTTTTCAACAAGTTGGAACATAATTATTTTATCTTATATTAGGGTTTTATCGTTGGTGCCGGTTTCCAATATGACCAACGCCCCTAGAAGAGCTTAGTTATTTTAGGTTTCGGAGGATAGTGCAAGATACAGAAAGCGTCCCAAATACAGAGAAACCCCTGGCATTTTAACAAGCCAGGTGTATAGCACCCATACATGGGACCTCGGTTTAAGTCTCATCCGAAGACTGTTAATAATTTTATTTAGTCAGCCCAGGGAATCGAACCCGCTACCTCGAGATTACAAGTCTAATACTCTACAGATTGAGCTAACCAGGCTGACATAATTACGTTAGCTACGAGGTAACTCGTACGAGATTATCGCACACAAATGTTGAAGTTATCTCCCCTACACCAATATATAGATGTTGCCTATTTTGCGTCATTACTTATCATTAACATGTAAAATATCAGATCTCGTATTGCCACACTACCAAATTTGACATTTTTTGCAAGGGTGTTTCCCGTTGGTCCACAGAAAATATTGCATGTTCACGACGTTAATAACATCGTTTGACGTCGCATATACCCAAGAGTTTTTCCTTCTATTTTATGAATTTAAGATTATTAGTATGGGCAAGTACCCGAAGTAACACACCTACTCTTTTGTTTGGCAGTGGTCCATATATTTTAGAAAGACCGGCAATAACAAAGAAAAGCTCGTGCGCAGGTCTATCTACGTGCACAGATAGACCTGCGCACATGCATAAAAAGTACAATCGTAGATCTCGAAAAAAGCAGAAAATAGAAACTGAACACAATCGAGCCAGTACGTTTTCTTTTTATATTTTCAATACCTGAAATTTCTAGTATTCTATTGATATCATTTCAAGTATACTGTATATGATAAAAAGAGCATGTAGAAACTGTTTGTAACCGGCATGTCAAAGCTATTTGAATACAGACCATGAAATATTTCAGCGGACACATTTACGAAGATCCCCAAGCACATTTCGTAAATGGACATCCCCCGCCATGGTTATATGTTCGGCGCCAACTGTCACAGGCTGAGAAAAATATGCAGTCGGTCATGAATGGGACTCGAACCTGGACCTTTCGCTTAATGACTAATGCTATTCCGACTGTACTACCCAGTCGCTTATGCATTTTCTCCCTTTTACACGATTAAGTCCTTTACGCTGACACCCACATGCATATTTGAATAAAAGCCGACACAATTCTCGATGTACACGATACTGCTAGACGTTTTCAAAATGAAAGGACCGTAACTTAATTATCTGATCGCAACACGTTGATGATATGCATAAAAAGTACCAAACACTCCAGTAAAGTTTCATAGATTTCCGGCGGTTGGTTGCTTAAAATTTGCTTTAAATGCAAAGGCCATTACCGATCGCTACTTTGAAGAAAAAATTGCACGGACGGACACACGGACAGACATACAGCGCGACTCAATGTTACTCCCTGTTAAACTTCGTTACGAGGGTATAAAAAGTGATATACATTAACTATTTTCATGTAAAAATATTTCATGAAACGTGTTATTTCACGAACACTCACGTCAAACAGATGAAAAAAATACATCTAATAGTACATGTACGTATTCTGCGTTAGAAACATTTTATCTACCTCCTGTTCGTAAAAATTACCAAGAGCCTGTGATAAAATGTCGTCACACTAATGTAACTAAATTCAGACATGATGCGAGTAAGACTACTTGGTGGTGTGTAAGTCGCTCTCGGTGTTACATGCAGCCCGTGGACAGGTCTTTCCTACAAATATATTCTATCGGTCGATATCCTATACGTATTGTAATAAAAGAGCATGTGATCAAGATGCTGGATTGGCTCTCGTCGCGGTTGGGTCATACTTGTACTTCGTACACGTAATATCCGATACATGATTCGAGCCAGTCCGGCATCCTGTATCATATTACTATATCAATAACCCTATTATATCCAGGTCTGTGTATAAGTAACCATGTTCTATGTAGACTTTACCGTGCCATGAAAACATTAAAGGGCTGAAACCCAATGAAAAATTATCAGAACGAAAGATGACCCAAGATGTGCACAAATAGACGTGGTACCGATCACCTCTGAAGTTTCATTGATTTCCGTCCAGAAGTTGCTGTGAAATAGTGCGGATAAAATTTGATGAATTTAGAACATGATAAGTTTGTGATTGTTTGACAAAGCAAAGAATAATCAGAGATGATATCACACTAAGAAATACGTCATCATTACGGCCGATTCCGGTACTATGTGCAAAACGTGTACATGCAGAGCGCATTATGTTACTTAAATACACGTATATTATAATACATTTACCTTTCAAGAATCAGGCTGGCCCGTGCCTGCAGGCGCACTTGCTTTCCAAAAAGGTGTATTTGAAGAGAAAACCGAAATCATCTTGATTAACTAAAGATGATTACTAAAGATTATTTCGGTTTTCTCTTCAAATACACTTTTTGCGATGATACAAGGCAACAACCACTACATTTCTAATCCGGCATCAACATGGGCAGATTCCCCCGTGCGAAAAATATAGTTGAAACAAACAAAAAGAATTAGGCCGATGCTATATTCTCTGTTGGTTCAACACTTATTCATTCGAATTAAAAATGTGCAATTCTACAACATCCAGCAAGAAATGTTCTAGGAATCATGTTTTCTAAACAGACGTTATATATGTCAGATACATGTTCACGCTTTGCTGCAAGTGTCCTCTTACATAATTATATAAGAATAATACTTTTAAGTTTATACACAAACGCAACCCATTTTTACCCGGCTTCACAAAAAGCGGACACTTTTACAGCAAAACTCGTACTCTACAGTATATATTACTTATAATGCTTTTGAATGGGAAAGTATTAAGATTGTAATACAACTAGGATTGGAACCAATCCTATCCCTATCTTTTTTCTCTCTCTAAATATATCTCCTTTTTTTGACTGATGTGATTTTTGCTAATGTTTTGTTCTAACATGTTTTTTTTTCCAGTTTTTTTTTATTTATTTAATTTCCAATTTGTATTTAGTTCTAAGATATCTGTATAATTTGCATACATACATTTGCCATGTTGATTGCATTTATGCGAATATTATTTCATGTGGAACGGGCCGTTCACTGAGTTGGCATAACTCGTGGTCCAATCCATTTGTAAATGTTACAACTGCATGTATTAATTGACTTTATGTTTATGTATATGTAAAACAATTTACAATAAAATATAATGAAAAAAATTGGTACCAATCATGCGAAGTTTCATTCAGTTCTGGCAAAGCGATTTGAAGATGAGGCGCGCACAAAATCTGTACACGATTGAAAAAAACAATAGGCCATAACTGTGAAAAATAATCTGAACGAAACCTATCGAGCGCTATTAGAGTTCTGATTTAAACCCACTACTTAATGCTATAGTCTAAATATATACTAAGCTCTGGGCCTATTGGTACTACACAATTTTTTTTTGACCTTGCGGTCATGATTTGAATAATTTGGTAGAGGTCAACTAGGCAATGATACATGCCAAATATCTAAGCTCTAGACCTTGTGGTTTCAGAATAATGAAGATTATATCAAATCAAGTGACACCTCAGGCAAGGTCAATTTCGACAACATTCTTGGTAGAGGTCCACTAGGCAATGCTACTCGCCAAATATCTAAAATATGACTTGTGGTTTCAGAGAACATTTTTATTTTTTCCTTTATAAGCCTATGTAAAATCAAATGACCCCGGGTCTATTTTGACCCGGGGTCATGATTTGAACAATCTTGGAAGAGGTTCACTAGGCAATGCCACATGCTAAATATCTAAGTTCTAGGCCTTGTGGTTTCAGAGTTGTTTCAAGTTTTTCATATATATTAAGCACATGCAAAAAGTGATCCCCAGTTGAGGTCATTTTTGACCAGAGGGTCATAATTTGAACAATCTTGTTAGAGGCCAACTTAGCAATGTCACATGCTAAAACCTCTAGGCCTTGTGGTTTTAGAGAAGATTTTTTAAAGTTTTTCCCATAATAAGCCTATGTCAAAACAAGTGACGCTAGGGCGGGGTCGATTTTGACCCGGGGGGCATAATGCGAGCAATCTTGGTAGAGGTCCACTAGGCAATGCCACATGCCAAATTTCTTGCATATCGGATCGGCATTTCCGGTGATTTTGCCCATGCCGGAAAAAACGGTCTAGCACCCCTCCTATGCCAGACGACTCTCATGAATCACTTATGACGTAACGTTATAAACATTGTGACGTCAATTTCCCAAACACAACGTCCGAAAATCGTTTGTTTTTCATGATAAGTCATCATTTTGATAAGTTTGTATTTAGAAATCTACTTTAAAGTGCAAGACGGTATGCAAGAAAAAAAGTTTCCATCATGAGACACTTGGCTCAGATGGAAATATCCGTCACCTCGGGTAACTGTTTTACGGGAACTCGGCAGAGCCTCGTTCCCGCCAAAACAGTTACCCTCGGTGACGGATATTTCGATCTGAACCTCGTGATCATGACAGAAACTATTATTCCGGCATGGGCAAAATCACCGGAAATGCCGATCCGATATGCAAGAAGAGATTTTCCAGCACTGGTAAAAACTGCAGATATCCCCATCTGGTATGCAAGAAACTATTAATCTAAGCTCTGGGCCTTCCTTTACTTGAAAAGATTTTTAAAGTTTGTTTCTATCCGTTGCTGTGGCAACCAGAGTTCTGCATGGAATGGATTTATCTGAACAATTTGGATAGGGTTTTTTGCAAGAAAAATCCCTTTCAAATTTTAATATTTTTGGTCTGTTGTTTCAGGGTCGAAAGAAATTGTGAACGGACGGCAGATGGTAATGATCAAGCAACACAATGGATAAGGTTTTTTTGCATATCGGATCGGCATTTCCGGTGATTGCTGCCGGAAACCGTTCCCTCATACGCCCATTTCTGATCTTTGGTCTTATTGTGTCGTCAATTTCCAAACAGAACGTCGGAAAATCGTTTGTTTTTCATGATAAGTCATCAATTTGATGTTTGCATTTAGAAATCTTCTTTAAAGACGCAAGACGGTATGCAAGAAAAGTTTCCATTATGAGACCTTGTCAATGTGATCCAGATAAGCTAAACACAATGGATAAGGTTAGGCGAATACAAGCAGACAACAATTGTATAAATAACCTCCCTTAGTGACCTCATTGGTGAGCTATTTTTAGAAGTAACCACAAACACTAGCATAAGGAACAGAAGTTGGTTGAGTTTCATAAACATTTGGTTAGTAGTTTGCAAGTTATAGCAAAAGTATGTGCTAAAAGTGCCCGAAACTAGGACCTAAACCATTAGTGTGGACAAAATTTGCTAAAACAACCAAAAGGACATAACTCAACCCCAAAAGGGCCAGTATCGCTTTACTGATCCGACTGGACTGCTCCGAGTAAGTTTTGTGAAATTCCTTTGATGTGTTATCAAAGGAAAAGGTAACAGAGTTCACTGTGACCTTGACCCACTGACCCCTAAAAACAGTAGGGATCATCTACTTTATAAGACCAATCATCCTATGAAGTTTGAATACTGTGGGTGATGTAGATCTCAAAATATTGAGTAGAAAAGATTTTTAAATCTTGGGTCACTGTGACCTTGACCCACTGACTCCAAAAACGATAGGGATCATCTACTCAGCAAGACTAATCATGCTATGAAGTTTGAAGACTGTTGGTCAAATAGATCTCGAGATAGTGAGCAGAAAATATTTTCAAAGTTCAGGTCACTGTGACCTTGACCTACTAACCAGAACTGACCCGTAGAATGTTATCAAGGTAAGTCTAATATAGGTCACTGTGACCTTGACCTTTGACCCCAAAAACAACATGGATCATCTACATGTTACAGGGAACCTTCTGAGCAAGTTTGATGAAAACTGACCTGTAGAGCATTGACAAGGAAACGCAATAGGTCACTATGACCTTTGACCCATCATCTACATGTTGAAGGAAACTTTCTTAGCAAGTTTGGTGACAGTTGAAACTGAAGCTTGGACTTGTAGAGCATTATCAAGGAAATCTAATGGTCACTGTGACTTTGACCTAAAATCAATAGGGATCCTCTACATGTTACAGGTACCTTCTGAGGAAGTTTGATGAAAACTGACCTGTAGAGCATTATAAAGGAAAATCTAGTGGAGGTCACTGTGACCTTGAGCCCAAAACTAATAACGATCATCTACATGTTGCAGGGAACCGTATGAAAATTGTGACCTGTAGTGTTATCAAAGAATTGCTTTTGGAGGTCACTGTGACCTTGACCCCAAAACAATAGTATACCAGAGGGAACATCTACAAGTTGCAGGGATCCTTGTCAGTTTCATCAAAGTCAAATGAAAATTGATACCAAGCCTCGTGCTTATAAAGGTCTCATGCTCAGCACACAATCGTGCTCAAGAAATATGAACTCAAGTAAAGTTATATCTTTTTGAAAAGTCCGGTTCCAGAACAATAATCAGGTCTGTTCTTGAGCTTATGTATCTTTATATTAAATCAGACTTTGTAAATAAATATAACTTGACATAACTTTACTTGAGCATGATATGTGCTCAAGAAACCTTTATAAGCACAGGGCCAGTAGGCATTTAATATAAAGGAAAAGTTTATGGACAGACAGACAAACCGCCATGGCATAAGCTGTGCTTGATTTAGTTCAGTAGAGCTAAATATTATCAGAGTGCAGCATGCACAAGAGGACTTGGTACCAACCACTCCTGTAAAGTTCCATTCTTGTCCCCGAGAAAGTGCATACAAAAATGTGCACTGACTGATGGACAAGGTGAATCCAGAATGCTTTTACAGGGGTTTAAAAATCAGAGGTCACGAACCATTTCCTGTCTTAGAAAGGGCTCCATTTACAAGTAACAGAGGAAGTTTGGCAGCATTTCAAGCACTGGTTCAGAAGGCTTTAGGCTGTTAAAAAGATTTTTCTACTTTAGCCACAGTGGCCCCTATGTACAGTTTGTTAACTGAAACTATTTCATGTTTCATGAAAAAGTCCATATATGGATGCCATAGAGCACTGCTGCAAGTTTGATAAAAATCTAACAGGTGATTTCAGAGAAAAGGAGCTTGAAGTGAAATGTAAACAGAGCACGACTCCAGACAACCAACCTGTACTAAAAAGCCAATCCAGAGCCTTTGGCTAAGATGAGCCGACGATTCAAGATGAGCAACTTCGCGCAAGGCAAACTTAAAAATTACAAGACAATTTCATTAATGCTGTCTTTTATTATTACCTGAGAAATTTAATAATACTTTTTCTTTTTAAAATATTTCTTTAAAAATTTCACACAAATATACGACAAATCTTTTAAAATGCAGTTTTTGGACGGATGTCAAAGCACAAAAATGTCACTAAAAAGTTATGCCAAAGTCTCAAAAGTTAATGAATAGGATGTTCATGATTTGATGTTGTTTAAGCCATTTCTCCATCTTCCTCTTCCTCGTCGAATTCTCCCTCTTCCTCAGCAGTGGCATCCTGGAATTGAAAACATAATATCTTAAAACTACACACAGTACTTGTAAACAACCAAACACACATAAATAGGACTTGACATCATTTTTCAATTGGTGAAACCCAGCTTTTTACAACCTGCCAGTTTTTCAGACTTTTCATTGGTCCTGTTGTCTATTATCTGCTACTTTGACTGCAAAATGACCTGAAAACCCACTTTTGTACTTTAAAATTTCATATTTTAATGTCCTTCATTTTCATTTGCCCCTGACAGAAAATACGATCTCCTTAAAGTTCTTTATTATTCAACTTAAATTGTACTTTGTTGAGACAGTCTAGAACCCTGCACAAAATATCAAATAATAAATATGACTTGATAAATAAAACCTGCTTGCAGCTTTTCTTTTCTAAAGTCAAAATGAATTTTAATATATCTTCGACTTAGCAAATAAAATCAGTCAATATTAAATTGAAAGACAGCTCCCATCAGACAATACTCATGGGACTTTAAATATGTAAAATACCGTCTTCATTTCAGTTCAATATCCTATCCTATTCCTTTTATTTTGAAAGCAACTTGGTTTTTGGTTGTCTAGGATGTACATTTACCTCAAGCTCCTAAAGACCTGAGGAAATGAACTGAGATGCGTCTTATTCTTTAAATTTTAACGCTTAATCCAACACTATTTCAATTATTTAAAGGAGTGCAGGTTACCATGACGGCATTTATGGGATGAACTAATACAAAACCCCACAAGATATGTTCTCATTCTTTAGCAAATCTAAACCATTACCCTCTGGCTGGACCTCTTATCAGTGAGAAGTTTCAACGATTTTTAAGTCTGGCGGCCACTATAACCATCTTGAAAGTTCTCACCATTATAAATGTCTGCACCTTAAAGGCCACATACAAATGTATATGCCATGATATCACAGTCTATAAAATACCAAAATTACAGAAAATCAGACCCTATCGTATACAATTTGCGACAAAGATTATAACTAACCTGGTATTGCTGGTATTCTGATACAAGATCATTCATGTTTGATTCAGCTTCAGTGAACTCCATCTCGTCCATACCCTCACCAGTGTACCAATGCAAGAAAGCCTTACGACGGAACATAGCGGTGAACTGCTCGGAGATGCGCTTGAACAGTTCCTGGATGGCAGTGCTGTTGCCAACAAATGTTGCGGACATCTTCAGACCTCTGGGTGGGATGTCACAGACAGCTGTCTTCACGTTGTTGGGGATCCATTCCACAAAATAGCTGCTATTCTTGTTCTGCACATTGAGCATTTGCTCGTCCACCTGTGAAAGCAATTCAATAATAAAATCATAAGACACATGATTAATCAACGTGGCACTTATAACACTTATAATACTTTTATCACTAAAATAAGCTTTCATAAGAGTTTTGATATCTTATATCTTGCTTAACATTCCTTTATGTGAAGAAGAAATGAAACTGTCAACATCTAGTATTTAGTTTTGCCCAACTTTCATTTCAATTACAAGATGGTAAAAAAGGCAAATAAAATAATAGACTGTTATGATAGAAAATTTAACAAGTCTCAACTTCAAGAATGTACCTGTTTACAATTCCTCTAAGACATGTAAGAAGAGCTAATACCTTACCTCTTTCATTGACATACGACCACGGAACATGGCTGCCACAGTAAGGTACCTTCCATGTCGAGGATCACAAGCAGCCATCATGTTTTTGGCGTCGAACATCTGCTGTGTGAGTTCTGGCACAGTGAGAGCTCTGTACTGCTGGCTGCCACGTGATGTGAGAGGAGCGAATCCTGGCATGAAGAAATGGAGACGTGGGAATGGAACCATGTTGACAGCTAGTTTACGGAGATCAGCATTCAGTTGACCAGGGAATCTCAGACATGTTGTTACACCAGACATGGTGGCAGAGACTAGATGGTTCAAATCGCCATAAGTTGGAGTGGTCAGTTTGAGTGTTCTGAAGCAGATATCGTACAGGGCCTCGTTGTCAATGCAGTAGGTCTCATCTGTGTTCTCAACAAGCTGGTGGACTGATAATGTGGCGTTGTAAGGCTCAACTACTGTGTCAGATACCTGAAATGTACAATATATAACAAAAGTTTTTGATATGTATTTGTCAGTTGCTCCATCATTTAATACGCCAAACTTTTATGGTTAAAGAAAACACTGTTAAACAAGACACAACACTACCTACCTATGATTAAATTTGCATTAATTTAAATAAGTTTGTGATTTCGCAATTTTACAGTCAAAATTTATTTTTGTTGCGCTTTACTATTAAAGAAACTTGCAACTGTAAAGTAGTTGAAATAAGTCAACATGAAGATCTAATGCTTTAAAATACCTTTGGTGAAGGCACAACTGAGAATGTGTTCATGATTCTGTCTGGGTATTCCTCACGGATCTTGCTGATTAAAAGTGTTCCCATTCCAGAACCAGTACCTCCTCCGAGGGAATGTGTAAGTTGAAATCCCTGAAGACAGTCACAACTCTCGGCTTCCTTTCGCACAACATCTAACACAGAATCTACAAGTTCAGCACCCTCTGTATAATGTCCCTTTGCCCAGTTGTTTCCAGCCCCGCTCTGTCCGAATACAAAGTTATCTGGTCTGAAAATTTGTCCAAATGGTCCAGATCTGACAGAGTCCATAGTGCCAGGTTCCAAGTCCACTAATATTGCACGTGGTACATATTTACCACCTGTAGCTTCATTGTAGTAAACATTGATTCTCTCAAGTTGTAAGTCGGAATCTCCATGGTATGTACCTGTAGGATCAATTCCGTGCTCATCTGAGATAACTTCCCAAAACTGAAATTACAGAAATTATAATACCGGTATGCATTAAATTAATATGCAGAAAGCAGCATTAACATTAACCAAAGATGTCTGTCAAGCAGTAAAGCTTCAGCATTTCAAGCATTTGAACCAGGACTTTTTCCCCCCGTCACCATTGTCCAAATATCGGCCCCATTCACAATCAAAAATAGGTCAAATTTTTCCCAAATTCAAAAAAAATATATTTCCAGTAAATCTTTATTATTCTTGCATACCAGATGGGGATATCTGCAGTTTTTACCAGTGCTGGAAAATCTCATCTTGTGACGGATATTTCGATCTGAACCTCATGCTCATTAAAGAAACTAATATCCCAACCGACGTTATGTGATGCTTGTATATCAGAAATTTTAAGTGAAAGCTGAATGATTCAGACCCCGGTGATTTTGATTTTTTACTTATAATATTTAGTGATAGAAAGATGGCAATATTTGTGTTTCCAATTTGGTCTAAAATATTGATGTTTTTTTCGCCCACATAGACCAGGGGCTTCTCCCTAAAAAAAGTTTGATAAATCCGTGTGAACAAGAGCTGTCAGTCTGTGACTTAAACTTCAAGGTGTGGGCCCAGTACTTATCTCCATATATGCTGAACATTCTTCCAATACATTTCAAAATCCTTCAATGTATTTACAGAGATACACAGTGTTCCCACTCAGTATTTTTTTCAAGGGTATACTTACCCCCTGGACATAAAAAGAAGGGGTAAATCACAATTTTTGGGGGTATGAAAATTATATGATAGACAAGTAGCGACCGCTTAAAATTTTTACAACCCACAGCAACCGCTTGTTATTAAACCGTTTCGGGTACTTTTCCAGACTTTTAACACTACTCGTAGTTGTTTCAGTACTTGTCGATGGTACCTTTTCACTTTGTTGTTGGGCATCATTTATTTTATTCACCGTGAAGCAAAACACAATGCTTTGTCTGCCACATTTTTGCAGACAAAGCCCGGATCAATACATTGGTCACACTTTTAAAGTGCTAATATTAATTCCGAGAGCATTCAAATATGAAACCCGTCTACATTTCATGACGTCAACGGTAAATCACAAGCAGTTATGCCGACCGATTGGCCGAGAAAGTAGAATTTCCATGATCTATTTTTAGAACATACCGAGGGTTTTCCAGCTGAACCTATTCGTCCTCGGCATTTTCGTATGTGTCTCACACATGGTGAAAATTATTTGCGCGATATTAATTTTTTTTGCGTGATTTACATAATAATTTACGAGAGTGGGAACACTGATACAATCCGGACATAAACCGTTAACATCTGCAAGATTCTAAAATGTCTGACATCAAAGTGTCATCACAACCTTCCACAGGCTGGTAACATTGCCCGATTGCCTATAAAGTAGGGACTTATGTCTTGCATGCAACTCGTCTTCATGTGAAGAACATCTGTGCAAGGTTAAATATAAAAATCCTTCCGTGGATGATAAAGTTACAATTACAGCCCTTGCATAGGTTTGGCACAGGGACCAACTGCGATTTGAATAGCAACCATAGCGGACTAATAAATCAGTTAAAATGATATTACCCTTCAAGGTGAGCATCATATGGTAACATTAAGAAATTTATACATTAATCACTTATAGATTTATACTACTTGAGAAAGAACACGGACAAAGTTAAACCCAAAATATATCTGTACTTCAGTTCTTTGCCCATTGAATATAGAGGAAACCAGTAAATGTAATTATTATATCTTTTTTGGCAATCCTAGTCAAAAATTATTTAATAAAAAATGATCTACCCTTTCTGTTAGTAAATTGTATTTTTAAAATTTATCTTTCAATAAGAGAAATAGCTCAGCATATCTTATCAATAAAATGTTTTCAAAGCACTTAATTTAAGAATTTACTTAATTTTTAAACCTAGTTGAACTTTTTTCATCATAAAATTCTTTTTACAATATAATTATGTTTAAAATTATTTTTTTCCACTCCATCAATATTCAAATTGCAGAGCAGTGTTCAAAATGCCATTATGGTATCATTAATAAATCTTTTACTTTCATAAATTGTGCAACTTTCACTGCAAACTGCCAATTCACGCAATGTGCACTCTCATGACACATGTGTTTCTATCACAGTTTTCCGGTGATGTTGTTTGTACAGTGATATTTTTCAGGGTCTTTTTTTCTTTCTATATCAGGGGCCCTTGACAGGCATCTTCTGCTCAGAAAATTGTTCAATCATGTAGTTTTTACCTAAAATTGACTTTATACCAGGATTTTTTGTTCCCCTTCCTAGTCAGCCAATTGTTTACCAAAATAGAAAGCCTGGGCCCCTTCCCCTTCTCATGAGAAAAAAGGAAACAAGTGGTTGCTTAGGAAGTTACTTGTTCCAAGGGGAAGCGAGTGGTTGCTAAGAAAGTCACCAAATCTAAGGAAGTGAGTGGCTGCTTGAAGTCAATTGTTGCTCAAGGAACTCATTGGCAGCTTGTTTCTCTGAAACTCTTTAACACAACTGCCCCCCCCCCCCCCACCTTGCGGGAGCGGTCGATTTTAACCCCAGTGACATGGTTTGAAAAAACTTAATACAGGACCACTAGACAATCATGCATGTTATGCACCAAATATGCAAGCTCTTATTGTTTGGCAAAGATTTTTAAAGGTTTTCCTATAAATGTCTGCAAACCAAGTGACCCCACGGGTAAGGTCAATATTGACCCCAGGGCACGTTTTGATCAAACTTAGAGGTTACACACTAAATATCCAGGCTCTAGACCTTGTGATTACAGAGATTTTTTAAAGGTTTTCCAACATATGTTTATGCAAAACAGGTGACCCATAGGCACCGCCAATATTGACCCCAGGGGCAATTTGAACAAACATGGAAGAGGTCCACTAGACACTGCTATATACAAAATATCTAAGCTAAAGGCTTTGGCGAAGATTATTGAAGTTTTTTCCTTTAGAAACCCAGGTAAAATCAAGTGACCCATCCCCCTCTTGGAGGGGGTCAGTTTTAACCCTGGGGTCACAAGAAGAGTAATTTTGGTAGAGTCCTAATAGCCAATGCTACAGCCAAATATCTAAGACTTAGGCCTTGTGGTTTCAGAGAAAGAGTTATAAAAGTTTTCCATATTTGTTGCCATAGCAACCAGTTCTGCTTGGAATGGAATTCTTTGAGCATTAGTTTGGTAGAGCTTCATGCAAGGAACACCCTTGCCAAGTTTTATCAACAGTGGCCCAGTGGTTTCAGAGATGTCATTTGAAGTAAAAGTTGACTGACGGACGATCATCCATCCTAAAAGCTCACCCTGGCACAAAGTGCCGGATCAGCAAATACCAATAGTACAGTAGATCTAATATCA
>JAFMSR010000015.1:12411058-12466058 GCA_022818135.1 Saxidomus purpurata
TGGCCAAACATTCTAAAAAATCTCACAAGGTATGGACAAAACGGTGAGAAGTTATTTAAAAATTTGTCTATGCATACCGCCAGGCTTAAAAATACCAGAGCATAATCCTCCGTCACATGTTTGAGTCCGAAGTGTGCCCTTGACCTTTCAAGGTATCCCACCTAGACGTCGTGCATGACACACCCTTGTGGCGAGACCAACCCTACATTACAAGTTCTTCACCTTCTAGTAAATGGTGTTAAAATGATATTCTAACATGTAGCACATGGTATAACCCTGACCCTGCGAAATTTCAGCTGTGGACAGGCGCTACCTTAAATGGACTTGTCCAGGTTTCATTTTGTTCAAATGGGTTCTTGATGTCAAGTCTGATCATGATCTGCACTGGTTGCTGGGGCAGAATCACTTGTTGCCAGTTACCAAAATGGCCTTTTAAAGTCGAGAAAAAACTTTCAGGTGGAGAGGTGCAGGCATATGGATGACGCTAAAACCATTAACATAATTTTACTAGCTCGCTGATGGAAAATCAATTTAATTAACATCATTTCCTCATAAACACTAGGATATTAAATGTAGGTAAAAAGATCGTTTACTTCAGTCAGATTGATGAAAAATCAAATAAAAACAAAAAATATATTGTCAGTTATTCATTTTTAATAGAGGTGACATCAAACTAACATTTCTTTTTCATGTAATACAAAGTGATTATTACATGTATTCAAGTTGATTTAACAACAAGAAAATGGCTTATTGGAAAAAAGTTCTATCACATGACTGTCATGAAATAGCCTTCCTAATAAAGTCTTGTCAACTTCAAAAGAAGAAAGTTCCAACAATCTGAAGTAAATATGATGTATTTCTAGTATTTACCCAATCAGTTTTAATAATTCAACAGGTAAGAACTCAATTTTCATAATAAATATACATGTACATGGCAGTGTATCTTAAAAGATTTAAAAGCCCAAGAGGTTTATACACGCAAGAAAGGTTACCGACTAAGGCAGCCCAGTCAAGGGCTGCATCAAAAGCGTCGACTTAAAGCTGAAGACAACTTAACAAGCAAGCATTTAACATCTGCAGCTTGAGGAAATTGGCTTCTTAATTGAGGTCAGCACAAATACCTGATAAACTGAATACTGTAAATTCTGTTATATTTGGGAAGATTTAATTTTTCGATATTTCGCGAATTTCCCACTTTGCTAATTTAATTATCTCATGAAAGATTACTGTCACATAGATTTACTATAAGAGAATTCTCCTTTCGCAAATTTAAAATTCACAAAGAAGTGTGTCTGCTCACAAATTGTGAAATTTTCGTCACAATAATAAAAATTTAAGGCAGTTTCTTAAACAAATAGTTTTAAAATGCCTACATCATATCACAGTCTTTATTCATACATAAATACATGTAAATATAAACGTTTTAGTATATCTTTTCATCAAAGGGGGACCATATTAGGTATGCAATACAAACAATTGTTTCTTTTTCTCTTAACCATGCCTTACTGCCTTTCCCTGCCAACTTCAATGAAACTGAAAATAATTTATAAATCACATTTCTCAAGGCTATTTTTGGGAAATAAAAGAAACGTCGAAGAAAATGTCAGTTTATAAATATATATTACCATCATAGTAAAAAAAATTTAACAAGTGGAAAAATACAAATGCACAATCCTCCATTGGAATGATTTATGAACTTAATTTCTAGAACAACCATTTCAGTATATAAATATTGAAACTTTTTTCACAGAAATGCATTCTTACATACAATGTAACATACATGTACTCGAACAGGACAAATTTCTGCTCATAGCACGCAGACTGCACAGAACGACCCTACATCAGTTGGTTTCGAAAAAAGGCAGAAAATAATTTTACATATACAATTAGTCCTACAAGTCTAAAAGTAGTTCGGCCATTTTGAAAATTAATACTGTCCTACTTGTAGTAGCTTGCAATAAATGGCTTTCTTTTTTTAATTTGCCAAAAACTGTCTCTTTAATGAAAATAACCGCAAAACCTTTTGGGAATTTAAAGATATCTAAATAAAGAAGTGAATTTATAACACGTTTAACAGGTAGGATAAAACATATATCAAATGGGTCAAACTACGTTTATACTATTTTATAGATTATTAAAGTAGTTTACGTAAATTGTTGTTTTCGAAACCCATAGGTACAGTCAGTTTCTTCAGCATCTGTGATATCTTCATTTAAGTCATATTTTGTGTCTTCTCTCTTTTTCAACATGCACTGAACTACAAATATGCTACATCATTTGCGAAATACATTATTCAATAATATCACAGTTTCTTACAGAACTCATAAAATGCTTAAAAATTCACATTTTATTTCTATTTTTTTTATGCACTTCACTGTACTGTATAACATTATACAACATCCAGCAATCCATTCAAAAGCGCCCATCACATGTAACACAGATATACAAGCATAAACAACTAATCCATAAATATCTTTCGAAACAATGTTTTTTTTATCTTCGACTGCCCGTCTGACTTCTTCCACTTCGTACACTGCTCATTGAGCTAGAGCTTCGTGAACTACCAGGCGACTGTACACCTGAATCAAAGAATAACATTTCATTTTAACTACTTCATCATTTTACCGCACAAAAAAAAAAAAAACAGACACCTTCCAAAGCTCAATAGAAGAATAATATACATGTACATTTGTACATCTTAGTAATTTGGTGACGAAAAAACTGCACTTTTCTACATTGAAGTATACCAGTATACTGTTAAACTATTGGCTACTAGGGGTTTTCATTTTCAGTTTTTCAGAATGAAACAGTTGTTTCTTTATAAAGTGGTCTTTAGCTCATTACTATGTTAAGGTATTTCTCTCCTGGACAAACTTATTTATACTAAATATTTTAGAGCATTTTATACTCCTTTAAGTCTGATCATGATCTGCATTAGGGAACCAGTCAGTAATTTTTTTACTAAACACCCCTTTATTAATTAATGGCACCATCTAAAACTAGGTGGACTAGTCCATTTTTAGAAAGGAACATAAGACATTCTCCAGGTGACCACTCCCACAAGTATTATTGTATACATGTACCTCCAAAATCTGCTCCAATCTGAGCTCTTCCCATAGCACTTCCTGTGGGAGATTTAACGCTGGATAAACTGCTGCGTACAGATGACAGACTGCTTCTGGCGCTGCCTGGTTGCCGGCCTGGTGTCAGTACCGGCAGATTAGCCTACAAAAGAAAAGGGATACAGCTGTTAATTACTAGATACAGTTGTTATTTACTAAGTGTAATTTGAATGAACATGTGCAGTGTACATAAGTAATGCCACTTTTAGTTATTTGTTTGGCTTTTCTCCGGCTGTACTATCAATTAAAAGTCAGAAATGATGGAAGAAAATAAAAAATCATTTTGCACGAAAAAAATCATAGTGTAATCAATTTATAGAAATAAAACTTATAAAGAATAGAGATACATTTTGTATAAGTTTTTAACCATGAAATTAACCCATGTTATAACTTTTCTAAATTTACTTTTTGAAGTGTATGGTTTATGTTAAAACAAACAATTTTATGTATATCTTGCTATCAAATTGTGCATGCAAAAGAGGCCAAAGAACACACAAAATCTCGAATTTGAATAAAAGTACCAGGTAGACCTTTAAGTGAAAAAATAATAAAAAAATAATTATAAATTTGTAAGTAAATCATATATTCTGATGTGAACTGCAATTTTTAAGTAGTGCTAGTTACCTACCTGTGAAAAGTACATAGTAACAGCTTCTCCGAGGTCAGGGTGTACTTGAGTTGCCTCCCCTATCTGCTGTATGACTCCCTTGTTAAACTCTCGCAATTCTCTTACACTGAAATCTTTCTGCAAACAGAAAACAAATAACAGTAATTTACTGGTTACTTAAACTATGACAAAGTGTAGATAGTTAATATAATTCTATCTCCAGCACCAGCATGTGAGACTGTAAAAGCATTAAAAATACTTGCATTCCACCGCAACTTCAACATTACAGAACAAGCTCAGCAAAATAAATTCAAATATACAGGGTCGTCCCTGCTATTCCAAAAGGCAACCAAAATGCTCCAAATTCTGTAGAGTGGCAAAAGAAATTTGAAATTGGTGACACATATTTTAACCATATCAGCTCAGATTTCTAGTATTTGTCCTAAAAGTGCTGTTTTTGCATGATAGACGTAAAAGCTTTTTGTAACCCTGGGGTAACTCTTGATATTGACCTTCAAATATAGTTTCTGACTATATAGGGTAGTATTATGTGAACAGTTTTTAAGAAATTGGTACACTTCCAATCTCTGAATACTTGTACTTTTCTTAATTTAATTTATACTAATTTATTTAGTCATGATTGCAAAACAATTTTACAACTTAGTTTGATTGCTCTGGAGACTCATTCCAGATGGAATTAACCCCGAGGAGAGAGAGGCAATGTGGAAATATTTGTGTCTTGCCTAAGGATACTACTGCCATGGCACTGTTGGGGATTGAACCCGGGACCCACCCAGATAAATTTGTTAATGATCCAATTAATGCCTGGTCAGTAAAACCAAGTCAACTTTGTAGTCTATCAAGCTGATTTGATATTTATAATACTTACTTCTTCTGGAGTTTCTCCTTTAGCTTTCTTTGCAGATCTCAGTTCTTTGGCATAACGAAGATTCTGAAACAATGAAATAAATTCATATACAAAATGTACAAGAAGTGACATAAACATTAAAATTCTACTTCTGTCTGATAATGGTCTGCACTCTTCACTCTTTTGTAAGTAAATCTTCACAAACTGCCCTTTGACCATCAGTGGCCAAATCCAAAAGGAAATACATGTATAGAAATGTCCATTTCCATTTTAGTACTTTAACAGGGAATCAATGTATACATACCTGCTTAGTAACTCGTTCTAATTTTGTTCTTTGGTCATCTAGTTCTTTGTTCAATTGTAAAACTTTATTCTGAAAATATGAAAATATACAGATGTAAGACTATAGTATTTTAAAAATACACTGTACTAAATACAATTACTGACAAGAGCTGTATCTTGACTATTCAAAACACTGTGAAATTACGGTCAAAACTGTAAACAGGGACCACTCTATGGAAGAAGTTAAATAGCCCTTTGTTGACAGGTGGTCTTTATTCACAGTGTCTACTGAATAGTATATGGTTTTCTCCATAATGATTTTTATTCACAGGGTAGTGTTTATTCAAAGGTGATCTTTAACATAGATTTGACTATATCCAGTACAAAAAAAAGTATATACATTGTATCTAAAACCAACTCACTCTTTTCTCATCAACCATATCAACATATGCATCCTCATCTCTCTGTAGATTCTCGAGTGTGTTACTCATTGTTTGAAGATCTTCCTGCAGTTCTCGGATCTGACGTCTCTTGTACTTGTATTTGTCCATCACTGCCCTCATCTGTTCATCTACTTGTTGTTTCTCCTCCATTTCATCGCCTGGGTAGTGTAAAACAATACAGTCAATATTTCCTCATAAAAATCTTACAAATTTCTCGGTACATTATTTAGTTATGAACTGATAACTTAGAGGAAAGCCTTCATACTTACATGTACATGTATCTAACAGAGTGATTGACGAAAGGACGAAATGACAGACAACTAATTGGTAGGATTCCATATCAGATGTTTAGTGTGCAGTAACACATGCTGATATTGATCCATTTGCTTAAAAATGTTCATAGAACAGGTCATTCTAGTAAGATGTACCTTTATTTTTTTATCATGGCTACTGCATATATCTATAGGAAAACGATGTACTGTATTTCTTATAATTTGCAAATTGTATATGAGTGGAGCTTAATTGTGATCTATTTACAATAGAAAACATGAGCTGTCTGCAATAGAGAACAGTTGCAATAGTGCAACAGAGTAAATGTTCCATAATATAAAATAGATAAGAGTACTGCCGACTCGAATAATTACATCATTTTTTTGGAGGTTACGCCTCCTTGAAATAACATACTTATTCTCAAAAACAGTACTCTATCCATTGCAAACATATTGGTTTGTATTTAAAAGAATGAAGTTGAATTGGTAAGCTGACTGGGTTTTATTGGCACATCAAGATTTTATTCACCAAAAGACTGGACTGATC
Organism: Saxidomus purpurata; assembly: GCA_022818135.1. Classification (NCBI taxonomy): domain Eukaryota; kingdom Metazoa; phylum Mollusca; class Bivalvia; order Venerida; family Veneridae; genus Saxidomus; species Saxidomus purpurata. Next base: position 12,417,197 of record JAFMSR010000015.1, read on the forward strand.
CAGCATTTCACACTAATTTATAAGTTTTTACACAACATACTAGCATCTGTAACTTTGTTGAAACTTTTTCTGTATGTTTCATTCCTGTTGTTCATGAGTTTGAGCGTATTTTCTAGTGCTCGGATTTCCTTCTCTGCCTTCCTGATCCTGGCATCAAGGTCGTCACCTTCACGCTGCAACTCCTCCTTCTCTTGGGCAGCCTACAATTTCAAGCCTCAGTCAGTTAACTGCTTGTTTCAACTAAAGATATCTATTTCGTTTGTTTTCCTGCTTAAAATTCCTATTTGCTGTCTCTATTCTCGGTTTAAATAGACGACAAGTCATTTTGTTTAAAGCAAGAAATTCTGTGTAAAAAAAAATAAAATCTATTAGTTGCAACTGAGGATAAACAGCATAATTTTGTTACATCATAAAGTCTTGTATGTGCAAACTACTCTGAAGTTATTCAGTATGAATATCAACTTAATTCCAGAGGTTGCGGGTTCGAGCCCCACTGGGGTCCCAACCGTACTTCCTCATATGACACCAGTACTGGTTTTTCCAGGACTCGAGAGTGACTTGATAAGCTACAAGCTTTCTTCACAATGGAGCTAAAACAAATTAGTATAAACTATAAACTAACTTAATTCAAGACAGTCTGACATGTAACAAAGTAAATCTGTGGGAATGTACTTCCACAACAAAACAAAACGCTAAGTGAATAATACATGTAGATTTAACAGAGTACAATGTACCTTAATAACATAATAAGCCTGTGATCTCTCCTCCTCTCCCTCTGGTGGGGCCATAGACACCATCAAAATCTCATATCTATAGTAAAACACAAGAGTAAATGATCAAAACATGTTTCTTTGAATTAAATAGTATTTCCTAAGATATGCCTAAGATATGCATCTTATTCAAAATACCTATATTAAACTCAAAACTGGATACTGTTCTATACAAATTGTCAAGCTTAGAAAACTTTTCTGTTCAAATCTAATCCTGCAGAAATGGTTAACTTCAAAGGTATAAATTGTACTGATTCTGTTGATATGTAAACTATTCTAATTAAAAGGCTAATCCTAGATCATCCCAGTTTAAAAAGCCAAAAGCAAGGTCTGGTACAGTGCGACCAACATAAAACCATATAGGGTACAGGAAAACGAAAGAGTTACCTTTTCCTGAGTTTATCAATCTTGGAGATTCTTTCGTGTAACTCTGCACTGATTTGTTGCCTCTCCTCATTGACGGCCCTCACCTGGGCGTCCAACATTTCCTTATGTATGTTAATCTCTTGATGCCTCTCTTTCATTGCCTAGTAACAAAATTACAGCAAAACACATATACATGTAGTTTGTAAAATTTGTTAGAAAGTTTACTAACAGAAACAGGAAGATGGGAAAGAAAATTCTAATTTGATTTTTTAGACTGATTTCCTAATGTGCAGTGTCTATTTCAACAGTGTTACCTTACAGATGGGCAGTTTACCTACCATTGTTCCTGGGAAGGACCAGTGCTTCACTCTAAATTTCTGTTGCAAACTTTCTCACAAAAAGAGTCAGATTGGAAATGGGACTCAAATCAATGGCCATCAATTAGCACATTTTACAATTATTTCAATCTCTGGACATGTACTTATCAAATATGTGTCCCAAAAATCTTATGAATTCCCTGTGCCACTGAATATTCTAAAAATTAGTATAATTAGATAAACATACTAATTACACACCAAGGACTCTTCTAAAACAAAATCTTGGTCCCTTCTTAACTGAAGGACCTCCAAACTACATATCCCCAAAATAAGAAATACGAGGGTTGACTGCAAAACTGTTGCCAGTTCTTCTTTATCTTATCTAAGTTACTGCAATTTTGCCGCCAACCCTCATCAGTGATATATGTGAAGAGAGATGTTACCGTTTCCAGCTGGAGTCTCCTCTTCTCTAGCGAGAACACTTCATCCGCTCTCTCATTCAACATGTCACGTAATCTCTTCAACTCCAGTTTGAGAATATTCTGGTCCACCATAAGATCTTGTTTTGAATGGATGATCTTCTTCAGTTCCCTTTCAGAATTGTCATTATATAGGTCAAGCTCTTCAATCTTACTGGTAAGGTCATTCTTTTCTGATCCGCTCTTCTCAAGCTCTCGGCTAACCCGTCTTATATCATCCTGAAAATCAAAACAGCAGTATCTTTAACATTGTCATTGTCACCTATATCATTATTCGTTATCTTTTGATATGTAACTGGTAAAAATGGAATATTAATATATAAAGTCAGTTGATATTTGGACTTAGCTGTATAGAGAGGGTAGCACCAGCTCCATAAAAGGTAATCTAGTGTTACTTAAAAGTCACTTTAAGTTTCAATTAACTGGGTGGATATCTATACTGTAACTCAGGTTCTGTATCAGTCTGGATCTATAGCAATAATTTAACTCAATGGTTGGTTTCGCTACAGCATAGCTCAAAAAACACTAATTTCTAAGTCATGAATATTTAGTGCTTTTTGATAACAGACAGACTTACACACAAATTTTAAATCAAACAAAAGCAGAATTCTCTTCATTATAAAACTATATGAAATAAATCTTTTGCAATTTGTTTTAAATTAACAGGAGGGAAGTTGGCAAACTAAAAATATAAATATTAAAATTAGATCAATGCAAATATTGCCTAATATACAGTAAAAGCAACAAACCTGTAATCTCTTTAATTGTAAGGTTAGAAGTGTATGTGTGTTGTTCTTCTGTTCTAATTCATCTGTAAGGTCCTTAATTTTTGCCTCAAGATGAATTTTCTCCTCATTGGACCTCTCGCCCTGCATCCTGTTTATCCGCCTTTCTAACTGTTGTACTGAGAAGTCCTGTACAAAGATACAAGCAGCTATTTCTGAACTATCTTTTCTTGCACTTGTGTTAAAAGTTTCATCACAGAAATTTCATTACAATAAGTTTAAAACAGTTGTATCCAATTATAACACCATTTAAAATTAATTTAATACATTGTAAATGGCTTCTAGTTGACTTAGCTCGTGTTCCTGTATTTTCTCACCAATGTGCTCATGAAAGGACGCCTACAGTATCAAATTCAGCATGTTACCATAGCATCACAGAATCCGGTACAATATTGTTAAGTTTTGTCACGAGGTCATGACCTTTGTACCTACCTGATTATAGATGATTTCCTGTTGTTTGAGGGAGTCTGTATCCAATTTTGATATTTTACTGTTCAAATTTCTGATGGCAGCGTGACTTCCCTGAAGAAAGAACAAAAAACAATTTAAACTTCTAGCAAGTAATATTTCCATATATAACTTACTGCTACTATCCATGGGGCACATTTTTTTGCTGATTTTTGTGGTTACAGTAAACAAAGAATTTTGGATCACAATGGAAAGATATATCCTGCCTAATAGGCTATTTGAAATTATAAACATGAAATCTGCAACTCCATGTGCCAATGATACTTGCATTTTCCATAAACCTACAAAATTTTGGGCCAAATCACATAAATGATTTATAAGTACAATAATGCACAAGAACCTCTCGTTATCATGTACATTGCTCGAACTGTCTCCAACTAATGTACACAACACTGTATGAAATTTAAAGATACTTTTTTATGCATACAGTTTGTACTTTTAAAATAGTTTGATGTCACAATAAAGTGTAAGGTTTAAGTTCAGAGTGTGCATTAGATAATGAAAAGAACTCTTTACGTACACAAAAAATATACCTTATTTCCAATCAAACAAACATAAAGAAAGAACTAATCTTTAGTAAATGATTAATTGCTTTAAAGAAATGGTAGTTTCTTATACCTGAATTTCTGCCTCATTGTTTCGTTCTTTCATTTTGTAATCATGAAGCTCTTGCATCTTTTTAAACTGAAGATCCCGAAGGTACTTCAAGTCCTGATCTATGTCTTTCTGGCGTCTCTCTTCATCTTCGAGAAGCTCATCCATGCGCGCGGCCCGCTCTTCAGCACTCAGGTTTGACTCTGTGGCGATCTTTAATTTCTCTACCAGAGTTTCTCTGAGGTCTTTTGCTTGTTTTAATCTGAAATCAAGATAAATCTGCATCAAAACTGCAACTTTTAAAACACGCAATCACGTATATTACACGTAGGCTGTCACATGTTAATTCATCTTCTGAAGCCCCATTGTATAAGAATACACAAAATCAACTTTTGAATTTCCATTCACTGATATTGTTGACCTTTACCATGCTAAATTCCTAAAACGAACTTGTCCATCTTTCAACTCGGACAGAAAAAATAATTGATAAAAGGTTTGCTAATAAAAAATTTACTGACTTAATTGCAGAATATTAAACACAGGTCAGCTGAGACTGCACAAAATGTGCACCGTTGAACAATACTTCAATATAAATTTGTCTCCCAAAAAAGCCAGTCTATTAGATAGACCATGCAGTTTTACCAGTTCTATCAAAAACTTTATCTGTAATGCATGTTGACATTTCAACACATGGCCACAAGTTCCACCGTTTAGCAAAATCATTACCTGTTTTCCTTATCAATGACATCCTTCTTTAGTTGAGTGACCTGTGACCTTGTAGATTCAAGGTCAGTCACAGTTCTATCCACTGTTCTCTTCAAGGCATCAAGCTGAAAACAATCATAGACATTAAAACATTTCAAATGACATGCAATACATTCAAATTAATGTACCTTTGCTGACATTCATGAATACAAATTAAAAGGTCAAAGATCACAGAACTTTTGAACAGACCTTATCACATCAACTGTTGTTTTTCGTCCTATTCAAAATATTTTTTATGATGAAACAGGCTTTCAGAAATCCTGGAAGTAGAGTGTAGTAATGAAAATGAATAAAAATTTATGCATAATGATTTGCTGTCAGGGAAGTGTGATATTGCCATGCTATAATACTGATATCACTAAAACACTAGTAGTGTAATAACCCTCTGATATGAGGTATTTTTTCAAGAACTGAAGCTGTTGCCGGACATTGTCCTTAACCAGGATTTACAAGATTACCATGAGATCCCTGCCTTAACTAAAAACAGAAGAAAAATTTTATGTTTTGAAAGAAATAATCTTACAAGTAACTTTTAGAGCATTTCATTCAGGGTTATCCAATCTTATTAAAACTGTTAACTAACACAAAGCTTGACAAGGCCTCACATTATCATTTAGACAATTCAATTAGTTACTTTAATACATATATTCAATGATAACTCTAGAGATATTCTTTATACCTCATCCTGGAACTGTACTCTCTGCGTTTCAGCCTCCTGATAGTCTGAGCGAATACGAGCTGCGGTCCTCTCGGCGATCGAGATTTTCTTCTCCTGTTCGCTGTTGTTCTCGATTTCGTTGTCGAGAAACTGCTGCTTCTCTTTTATTGTTTCTTCTCGTCTGCGAACCTCGGCCTTCACCTTTGCAAGTTGCTAAAATATGCCAGGAAGAAATATGTTTCATTTCTTGAACAGAATTATTAGGTATCAATTACAATAAACAATGGCAGAGGGGTTTTAACTAAGTTTTGCTGAAGCCGTTGTTGTGTAGTTTTGGATATGGTAAAAGTTTAGTTTTTTTCAAGACGTTTTTATTTTCGCTAATTTTCACGAATGAAGCACTTCACAAATTAACCAAACTCACTAAAATACTAAACAAACAATGATTAATATAAAATAGTGCTCCCTTGCAAATTCAAAAACTCACAAATAAATAGAAAATGGAAAATTCGCAAAATAAACAACTAGCAAATGTAAAGGCTTTTACAGTATATGTTTTACAGTATGAAAGCTTTGTTGAAAATAGCTGATGACAGACTGGTTACAAGAAATATCTTAGTATCAGAAGCATCTAATAAAAGCAGATGTTTTGCAACATAATACTGAACAGGTCAACTGGAATACTTCAATATTTGGACCCTATATAAACATTTTTCAGGTGTCAATAAATATAACCTTCCCTGCCAAGTAATACAGAATTTGCAAAGCAGCACAAGAGTTTCGCTACTCAGTACTGGCTACAAAAATCGATCTGAATTTTGTACATTTTTCTACAATTATTTTGAGAAGGAAAAGGAGACAAACTTTCAAAATCTCAGAAGGGACAGCCCTGTGACAGGACTAAATAAGGTAAGAAATAATCATACAGCTGCTAGAAGGTCCATCTCCTTGTCTCTACGTTGCATCTGGTCTATCGTATTTTCCCACTGTCTGATCAATTCCTGTCGTTCCTGGTGAGCCTTGCGGAAATCTTCAGCTGTCTTATCCAGCTCAATCTAGAAATGTAATCATTAAAGTATATCATGAATGTTTGCATGTTTTTATTCCTTGACCAATTTTTATCAATTTTGATACAAGTTTTTATCAATCCACTATTCTTTAGTTTTCAATACCACTACCCTTTCATAGTCCTAAATTTGCCAATAATAATTAATAATTGATAATTAATCATCAGATATGGTAGATAAAATTAAAAATTTCTATACATTAACACTCACCCTGTTGGCGCCAAGATATTCTGCCTTTGCCAACAGTGCAGATCATGATTAGCACTCACCTCGCCATTCAGCATGTAAATTTTCACTGATCATCCATTTAAATGGTTTGGTACTCTCCAAATTGTAAATGTTTAGAAATTTAGTAATCAATCCACAAACCTGTGCAGTTAGAGTTGACGTGGTCTCGTGATCCAACTGCTTACGTTTCTTCGCCGAGACTCATCAGTGAGACGTTCCATACGTAAAGACAACTCTTTGACTTTGCTTTCGTCGTGCCTGGAATACTTCTGGATTGCCATCGCATCCTCATCCTTCCTGGCTGACTCCTCTAACCAGGCTTCCAGTGCCTGCTGGTCCCAGTTCATCTGTGATTTCATCTCCTCCAGCTTCTGGGTCTGCTTGAAGATATTGTTCTGAAAAGAAGATAACAGATAATCAGTTTAATTTTATTTTTTTTAATAAAAAAACGGTTTGAGATAACCTTGTGTAAATATTCATGTTTTTCTGCATTTGACCTTTTTCAAGAAACAGTGGATTTAAATACACTAGATAAACTGCACAGTATTGACATAAAAGAGGGTATTAGTTTATTTTCCAACAAGTATTTCTGCAGCTGCCTACATAGTATAAACTTTTAATTAGGATAAAAAAAAAATCAGCTTTATTCAGAATTTACATTCTCAAAGTACGAAAACATGTTTTTTTCATACAATTTTGTCATTACCTCAAACACATTTTTCCTTTCTTTGAGCTCTTCTATTTCTTTTTCCAGTTTTTTAATTTCCTGCTTTAACCGCCCTTCTTCCCTCTCTGCTATTGTGAGAAGGTGACTCTCTGTCTCAACCTCTTTCTTCCTGGCCCCAACAAGACCCTTAAACGAAGTTATTCCATTAGCATAAACTAAAAGCACATTGACATGAACAGTCAATCTGTTTTAAACTTACATAATCACATTTGTTTATTTATTTATTCAACACCAAAGCTATGCATTTTTTAAAAATCCAGCGCTACTTTGTAGTTGCCAAAATGTTACATGACTTGTAACTTTACTAATCTTCATGTCATGTATGACAAGTGATCAGTAATACCTGTGTGTGTTGAAGTTCCTGTCTAACATTTTTGAGATGTTCGGACATAGCATGGATCCTGTCTTCAAATTCTTCCAAATCATTTCTAGTATGTACAATATTCCTCTGCTTCTTCTGAACCTAAAAATGAAAAATAAAAAGAGCTGAATCAAGTTTATTGGCTAGACCAATGGTTTTTTACTGTTTCTTTAAAAAGTGATTGAATTGATCATGCAAAGAAAACACTTAACATAAATAATTATGTAGATTAGTAAGTTTGCAGTTATTCTGGATGAATTATATCCAATAAATTTCTATGAAAAAAAACAATCTACTCATTAGACTAGGGAGATTTCGTGCCCATTCCAAAACTAGAAATGAACAATTGCAGTATTTCAAACAGAACCTTTTACACGAGAAAATGTGTTATTTGTGGCAACATAAAATGGAGTTGAAAAGACAGTTTAATTATAGCGTGAAACGTGAAAGCAAAGAAACCAGATTTTTCATGCCGTTTCACAATCTGGTAATCTACAAATCCTAAAACAATGTAGTATATATGTAGCATTTAGAGATTATGAAATGTTTAAAAAATATATGTTTTTCATCCCAATTAGTGGGAACAGGTCTACCAATTAGTGAGTCTCCAGGTAATGGGCCATAGATCTCAAATCCACAAACTGTCTAGATAAAGCTTATCACAGAAAATCAAAACAAAAAAAAAAAAAATTGGTAAAGGATAAAAAGAAGCTTTATTAAATCAAGGCTGAGACGGTCCATTTTTCATAGTGTGATTGGGATTGCTATAACTGAAAGGTCAGTTGATTGGGATTGTATAATGGTAAACAAAGAGGGGCCATGTGAAAAGAGAATTATTACACTTATCAATCTGTATGAATAAAGGTATTATCTATGAAAATGAGCTATTTCTAAAGGTTCAAGACAATGATTTTGCGACAGCTATAAAAAAAACTTGTGAAAATAATTACAATTTTGGATCGTAATTTGCACAACTGACACTTGTTATCAATACACTGATGATCCAAAGGTGGCTAATAAAAATTAATTGAACGCTGTCAAAATATTATGCCCAAATACTCTTTTTTTCACTAAAATGAAATTTAAGTTTTTTTTTATTATATATAATGCAAGTTGAAAACGAGAAATATCATATTTATCATGCAGTTTGAATAAAAACTTAGCAAATTCATGAGAGGAATTTAAAAAAACTTTTATATCTGATCTATGCTATGTTTATTTACCGCATTATGTAAACAAAACAATGATTAGGCTTTATTCACATCTCTTTCATTTCTAATCAAAACACTGCTTTCCTCACTCATTGTAATACCTCTGCATTCCAATAAATATTTTGGGCCATCCTGGTCTGGTCCGTCCCAGTTTGGGCCGTCCTGACATGCATCCATACTTAATCTAGCATAATTAATTTGGCGTTTCAGTGTGACCCCTTTCACAGATCTGATATTTTATAACTGTCACACCTCTACGCCTAATTTTAATGTGCTCCATAATAGGCAGAAAGTGTAGTTACAATATTAAGTACAACCGGTGCATAATACACAAATAACATAGTTCAAATAACAATTGTCCGCTCCAAAATAAAGAATAAAATATGTCTTTAAAAGAAAACCTAAGATTTTATGAAAAAGCGCACCACTTTATTCAAATCTGAATGTTGAAACCTAAACATGCATGTTTACACATATGGCATTATATGCCGTTTATTTTTATATTTCAACGGTTGATGCAGGTGTGTAAATAGGTAACTTGAAATTGAGTTAGTATCATATTTTTAAACTTAATCCTATTATGTTAAATCATAAATACATTTAAATATTTGATTTTATTGTGTTTATAAGTGCCCAACAGAATTTCGTTGGGGATGTATTCCCAGCTATTTGCACATCAAAGTGAGACCTAGAGGGCGGACAACTGTAAAATGTCAACCTGTAAACAGGTAAAATCAGTCTGCCTTCGAAGTGGAAATATGCCCTGTTCCTACGATTTCGTGGCTCTTAACTTCTAAAATTGCGCATGCGCATTGCGTTTTTATGCAATCAAAAAATGTTTTCGGTAAGAATGTAAAATGAAAACAACTTCAGTTCTGAAACAACTAAAATGAACAATAAACACTGTTATTTTTTAAATGAGTAACCTTTTACATTGTGACCTTCACCATCATAATCACGTGGATGCTTTCCTATCGATTTCGTGGCTTGGATTGATAAGTCTATAAATAGCACACTGGGTTTCCAGCGAATGAAAAAATTGTTTGCTGGGATTTAAGCGATATTTGAGTGACGTAACAAGATGGACGCATAATAAGTTTTCTCTCCAAAAAAGTCGGCAAATGTTGAAAATATATTCTAAAAGCATAGACAATTTTCATTTACCTGGAACAAAGAGTGATCTTTCAACATTGAATAAGGTTTTATTACAAAATAAGGTTTTACCTGATTTTTTTCGAATTTTTTCCGCTTAAACTTTGTTTGTCAAACTTTGTGTATACTTTCGGAAAACTTGCACCGACTTCGGATTCAGTACGAGCGTCATTTCTATAGCCACGAAATCGATAGGAGACACGAATTCGATAGGAATAAGGCATAGTGATCGAGACTATACTAGAGTCAGTGTACCCGATTTCGCACAGGACGCGGTTTCGCACACCTTCTAGTTCTATGTAAATTCTGAATAAACTGTTGTTGATTTTTGCTTGTCTTTGTTTTATTTTTATGGGTTTTGGGTAGTTTCAGACGGAAATGACATCGGAAGGATCCAGTTTCCGAGTCTCGCTTTAAAAAAAGCAGACGTAAACATAAACAAATCTTACCGAGGTCACTGGTTCAGTTGCAAAAATATAAAAAAAATCAATACAAGTGGCAATTTTCACAACTGAAATGCAACAGTCATCTACTTCAATCTATAATCCAGCGAATCTGCAAGTTTTTTCATGTTTGTTACGTAGAATAATGTGAACAATCTGTTGTTTTTCTTGTTCTCCCAACATATAGCTGGACTTGATTTAGCATTTTTCATATTTTCGGATAGTGAAATATTTAATCGAGTAATTTCATTTACAGTGCAGGACAGCCCAGTGACTCTATGCTAAAGTTTTAGCTAAACTTTGTTACAAAATATTGATGTTTTGGAGTCTCTACAGCATGTTAAAGCCATTGTATAGATTTGCAGATGGTGACTATAGTGTGGTATTCCTTGTCGTCTATATATATACAAAATTGATAGAAAATGTGAAATAATATAAATTTTACAAGCTGTAAGATGTTAATCCTTCTTTTTCATCAACTTGTTTTGCTAACTGTTCCGTCGTTCTAAAAATAGCAGGGTGTGCGAAACCGGGTCCACTATTTAAGGTGAACCGGTCACATTTTAGATGTTTATAATCGAGCGGACCAATGGTATGAGTCATTATAAAAGAAAGTGAAAGTAGAAAAAAAATGTGAAAGAATGTTCATTTTTTATGATCAGTACTGTTCATGTTTTGATTCTTGGGCTCTTTTGTGTAAATAGTTAATTTTTCATGAAAAGTGTGCGAAATCGGATACACTGACTCTAATCTGGCCAGTTGGCATTTCATGAAATATTCCGATCAGTTTGATTTTTACATTCTCTACACTACAGACCGTTTCTTATATGTCCCCGTCTATAGAAATACTGGAATACAAAACGAAATGACACTGTTTTTACTTTACCCCACCCACAAGACCATGAAGTAACCCGCTATACCTCGTCTTCTAGCGTCTTGTTCTCGGCATTCGCAACAGGCATGCTCAGCCCTTCGTCCCATTCTATCTCGCTTAGGATGCTGTTATTATCTCTGCTTCCACGACTCATTTTGGCGGGTGAAATGTGTCAATATTCCCGATTGTTTACAATGCCGACATTTGTTTTGATATTACTCTGGATACAAAGAACCCGTATGTAACAAGGGAGATAATTTTTCTGTTCGTACTCAGTATTTTTCGTACATTTTAATACATGCATACAAGAAGATTAACTGGTGAAAGGAAATGAAAAATTGAAAAACTCTTAAAGCTTTAATATGATAAAATGATCGACATGAACTGTTTTTCAAATTGAATGTAAGCACACAACGGACATAATAACTATACACGTGTATATGGGTCATGCACAAGGTACATAGGCCCCTAATCATGGACCGAAAATACATACAACGATACAATACAATACAATACGTTTTATTTTGAGTCAGCAAGACAGATAAACAGATATAACATAAGGTCTTCACTAGCTTCTGAACCGAGTCGACTATTAAAAGCTGACGACCGCCACTAAAACGTGGATACCACTTTAATTGATTATGTATGTGCCTTTTGGTACCCCAGTATATCAAAATATTGGTCAAAGAGAATCCAAACTACTCAAAACAAGCTCATTCGTTTTGTCCTTGGGTTAGATAGTAGGGCTCATATTGACGTGGAGCATTTCGGGACCTGTAGATAAAAGGGTACATCAGTTGACATTTTCACAGATTCATACAATTACATTGGGTATCGCCCCAGACTATCTGAATGGACATTTCATCCCTTTAAGTTCTGTCCATGATAGATATACCAGATCAAGGGTTTTTGCTAATACTAGCCAAGGCCAAAATAAGTGTCATGTATTTAGCGATACTGGCCGATTCGCATTGCCCCAAGTTGGAAGTTTTGGAAGAAAGTCATTTGCTTTCACAGGTATATCATTGTGGAATAATATCCCACAAAACCTAAGATGTATAGCTTCACCTTTCAAATTTAAAAGAGCTGTGAAAGCCCATCTAAAGTCCAGTCTGCCCTTTTAATACTTGTTTTTATTTTCAACATACCATTTTATAAGGGGTTATCCCTCTTAGTAATTTAAATACATAATATCTGTAGCATGAGTAAATGCAACTTCATTTCTCTGTAATCTGTGATATTAATTGAAAAATTGTGTTTTCAACTACATGTTCATTCTAGTAATTTATTTTTTTAAGTACAATATTAATCATATTTGCAATTAATTTTCAGTAACATCCTATTTATTATCAATACATGACTTAAGACTGTGTCATGCCACCAATAACAGGGACCACAATGGAAATAAGGGAAACCTTTGGTTTATCTTTCTTGTGTTATCCCTGGTATCAAATTGGTGTGCATATTTTGGTTGAAATTTGTGTATGTTATATTTAGAGTGTTTAAATTAATACATCATATGTATTCATTTTTATATTTCATGCATTATTTTATGCCATAATTTATTATTTGTACACAATACCTGATAAATCTATCTATCTATGAAATATGCAGAAAAAACAACAACAACAACGGAAGAACGGAAATGCCGGTCAATAGCTATTCATAGCTAATGTTTTCTCTTGTCAACTCCACCGACTATAAAATTTTGTATCTTGTATGTTGTCCGTTGCCTAGTCTTAATTTAATAAGTTCATATAAAATACTCAAGTGACAGTGTTGAAGTAAACTTGAAACACTTAAACGAGTTTTGTTGCAATAGAATAACGCATTTTTATTTTGACGTTTGAAACTATGCACACTACTTTCACTACTACACTGCTTTCAGATTAATTACAGCAACTTGGACACTTTTTATAAATCTATAGAACAGCAGTTTAAATCAAAGGACTGAAAGTGCTGGAGGATCGATTGTCTCTGAACAACACAGTCTGCACACATACATGTGTAAATATCAGGACAACATAGACTGTACACATACATGTGTGAATATCAGGACAACCCTTGCACGAGTAAAGTTATAAACTGGAGACACAACTGTCCACAAATTTTGACCTTTCACCATTTGTGTAAACTTTACTTTTGAGATAGGAACCCATGTGCTTACATTATGCCATTCAGTGACTATGTTCAACTACCCTATGAAGTATTAAGCTGTGAATCATAACTGAGAAATGGATTTTATGGTTTGAACAACTTTAAATGTCATTTAAAAGTTATAGGATATGCCCATAAGGTTGATTGTATTGTGTAAATTAATTCGGATTTAACGTCGCACCCAACAGCTAAGGTCATATTGCAACTTCCTGCTTTCATGGAGGAGGAAGACCCTGTATCAGAATTTGGGGGTCATTTAGAAACTCCGAGGGTCATACCCTTTATTGTAAAAAAAGGCATGACTATGTGTTAAAGAAGTTTTATTCAGTTTACTTCTGTAAAACTGCATGTGATACATCACAAAATGGTGGGTAATCAAAGGGTTGGCAAGACAACAGGTGTTTCTCTTTGGATGCTTTCCATTTTGTCACTGCATCTCAAAAGTCAAATTTGTCCACAAAGCGAATTTTTCATAAGTGCATTCAACCAGACATTAAACTTGGATATTATTTGGCACACTTAAACCCCTTTCAATAGTGATCGAAATGACTATAAAATGATCATTGTAATCACTCAGAAGGACGTTTTTGTTTCCCCTATTAAGGTTCGTCGACCATCTCTTGTTGTGCGTCTACGATCTATGATGACGGTATCATAGGAATCAAAACACACAAAAACGAAATGGTACAAAATGCGGGTCGATTCGAAATCAGACGACAACGACGACGCAATAGGGTCAAAATTAGACATATCCCATACCGGAAGCGTATTTTATCAACAATTTATCTTGCATTTCGAAGCGTTTTGAGAGGTTTTGAAATGTTTTTGTAGTAATTTAAGGAAGACGCTCTTTGCTATTTCTGTTGTGTCATTGACAAAACCGCAGAAAACGCGCTCTCGCGGAAACACTGAATTTAGTGTATCCGGTGTAGCGATACGTATTTCACGGGTCTTACATTTCTCATGTCACACCGGTCTGACGATAAAAACCGCGTAGGAAAATATTTCTAGACAGAACAGATACCTCATTGATTTAAGTTACAAATTATAAGAAAAACAACAATATAATATTATGCTATTCTGTAATGTTTTGATATTATTTAGACTTGTTACTATATAATTTTTAAAACAGAGGACAGTAATATAGAACTACTTTTCGGTCGTATTCGACAAAAATTTGTGTTAAGAGTTCGGCCGTAAGGGTCTGAAATACTCTGTTAACTTTGGATACGATTGAATAAATTCAATCGATCCAAAAATGAATATCGACTGCAGAACGGTTGTGATGACTCGAGAATAAACAGTGAAATTATATTATTTCAAACATCATATTGAATGCTCTGTAAATTTGTTCTTATTTTGAAGGCCCTAAAATTTAACACAGCTATACACACTTTATAAATAAAGCCAGTTATTACATCATTTTGCGCATTAGCCCAGTTTTTCCATAGTCAAGTTGATATTATTTTATTTGAAAAAGGCTCCCTTTAAATCCGATAAGAAAATGGTCTTTGTCGTGTAAACCACTTAAATTTTCGTCTGATACAATTTTCATTTTTGTCTTGTAAACATTTACATAATTTAAATAAGTATATAAATTAATTCCACCAATCCAACATTAAAATCAAACGCATGCATATTGTCTAATTCGCAATAAGCATTGCTTCTTCGTAGTTTAAAAAGATAAATATCCCAATGACTGACACAATTTCAAAAATAAATCCACAACTTTAAGTATATATTTGATTTTAGGCAAACACATCAAGACTAGCGTCCACTTACTGAAGAATAATTGCTTTGATTAAACAAAATATATTAGATTTCTTTGGCAGTTTTACAAGAAATACTGCACGGATTCTTTACCAACTTAAAATTTGAAAAATAGTTATAACTTTTGGAAACAATCGAACATTTATAAAGCAAGTTTTCTGTTGTTTGGACCTAGCTTTCTGTAGATATTAAATCTGTTTTTCTAAACGAAGTTATAGGGAGCATAGTCGTTGGTTGGATGATTCCTTTTTAGTCAACTGAAAGCATCGTTTGAAAATGAAAGTGGTGTATTTATGGATAACCATATTTTTTGCATTAATTGAGGTAAATAACAAAAAAAGCTTATTCACAAGCTGACACAGTTTTTCGAGTGCCGCGAATGATTAAATAGAATGAATCATCTTTCATAAAATGTATCATTGGGACAGTTGGCCGAAAATTGTCTTTTTGGACAAAAAAAAAACAACATCAAACAAACAAGCAAACAAAAAGAAGCAATAGTTAATATATAGAGGATAATTGTTGGTTTCGGTGTAAGATCACGTTATAAAAAATTTGAAAAAAAAAACATAGCGCAAATGACGTCATTTAAACGACGTCATCGTCGCATGGTTTCCCGCATTAATTACGCTTGGTATACTTCTTGACGTAAATCCGGGTTAAAGATTGCAAAAACAGTGAAAAATAAAAATGGTAATCCACTGTTTCAAAACTGTGGATTATCACTTTTATTTCACTGAGAAAACTCTATAATTTACTGGAAAACATAAAATAAAACAGTTTCGTTTGATTTTGGCAATATATGCCATACTTTCGCTCTCAGTAAGTTTTTCTCTTCTGGAAGTCTGACTATCTAAAAAACTATAAAGCCGTTCAAATTGCCTTCTGACTCCTATAGTTTTGATGTCAGCAAAGTAACTCTTGAGATGCGACATACAGCTGCAAATACTGCCGGTCAGTGAATGTTTGGGTCTTCATTACTTACTTACTTTTAGTTATGTATTTCTGACACAGAAAGTGTAATGCTAAAACACAAAATTAAATGAAAATAATAAAATAATTCCATATGCAGTCATACATGCCACTGTGTTACGTGGTAAGACCAAATTCATTCAACCTATTTTGCTAAAAAAAAAGCAACAAAAAAAGGAAAGTGTTAGACGAAGAAACTGATAGTGCAAGTACATGTATACAGGTTTTGTTGACTCGTTCAGACATAGACTCAAACGAATTATATGGCATTGTTGCGTTTATTAATGTCTTTGGGACTGCAGAATTATTTTTTACATGTTTTAGTTCTATTCAGAAATACAATTTGCTTTGTAGACTGAACTTAGAATAGGTAAAATTAAAAATCAAAGTCATGTTTCTATGTCCAGCGACCTATAATCTCTAAAACGGTCGTTTTTTAGACACTGACAGTCAAAAAGTTATGTGATATCACTGAATTTTTCATGGCAGAAATTTCTGAAAAAGAAAGTGTAATTAGCTTAAAAACGTTGTTTTGTGTTTAGTTATCAAACGCAGGAACCACTACACCAGCTGACAATATCATAACATGCGGCAGCCTGCTGTGTTCGCACGCCAAATGCAGAGACGATGGTATCGGGGGAAAGAAGTGTCAATGCCAAGCAGGATATCGAGTAAGTCATTGGGCCGATATGCTTCTTAAAATCCGGCAAACATGCTGCCCTCACCGGCGTATGCCAGATTTCAAACTGACAAAACCGGAAATGCAAAAAGCGACATACGTCGCCTGTGTGTCGGATTTTTTCAAACGTGTACGCTCGTTATTCAGTGTTAGTTGTTTAAATTGCTTATTCATGCTGTCCTAAAGGCGCTTATTATACGAATATTTTAAAATTGCCAAAGGTCGTTCTGATGTTTTCATTGAATGACAAGGCCTTGGAAAATTATTAAAATAAAAAGAGTTTCATTTAGACTTTTAAGAAAGAAGTATATGTTAAACAAGTTATTTTTTAAAACGGACTTGTGCGGGTTTGAATCTTTCAGCAGGCAATTACTAGTAGCATTTATAGAAAATGTTTGTTAAAAATGATGAAATATATGGAGTCCTTTTCAGTATTCTTTTTAAAGGCAATACATCGTAAAATGGAGAAAAGTTAACTCTGTAGATACACATTGTATAGCTAATAGAAAGCTTCACATTCTAATTTTTTTCAATGTCATGTGATTAAATTTTAAAGAATTTAATTGTATAGATACAGTAAATTAGTTTGGTCCCTTCGGAGAGATGTTCAGTTATTTATAGTTTACATCCTTCCAGAATTAGAACATAATTACATACATGTATTATAAGTTTTGTCTTTTTGCCATCTATTGCCACAATTCTGTGTATTTTAAAGGCCATACATGTATGTGCAAATCATTTAATGGTAATTATTATAAGGAGAGGTTAGCTATCTACTGAATGCATGGATTACGTAACTATTACACTTTTAGCGCATTGAGTAAATAAGATAAAATTTAAAAAATGTTTTCAACGAACACGTTTATTCGCAGGGTACCACGTGTCACGATGATGTTGACGAATGCCGGCTTGGAAATCCTTGTATGCATCGCGGAATTTGTCACAACACGATAGGAAGCTTCCGGTATTGTTCAAATAATTTAATGTATTGAAAAAAGATAGTAATATCATCACTACGAACGAAATATGTGTGCATTTACTCGAAAATTAGGATTAAAGTCCCAGGAGCACAATTACAAATAGCTCTTATTTTACCAAGAAAGATGTCTTTTAGGTTGAAATGACCATTGTTTGTACCAAAAATATTCCTTTGCTTTTTAAAGCTGCTCGTTCATTTCGGCGAAAAAATTACTTTCTCCAAACTGAATGTAAGATTAGGATCTATATGCTAGAATCAACAACATAAATAAAATTCTAGGTAGGAATTTGAGAAAATAGACTTATGTTGCAAAATTTAATGTTGGTGAGCTGGGGTTTACGTCACCGCTACACTTTATGTTTATACAAGTATTGGAATTTCAAAAGCATTTGTAACGCTTACTACTTTACTAGCGTGTAATATCGAATATACAGATACATGTATACTTGACAGGAATTTATACTTGAAGTTTTTTATTTGACTACATTTGTATATGCTCTAAATTATGTTATTTTCATACAGTTGGAAGAACTTTTCTTTTTCACCAAAATCTGAGAGCCAGCAGCTTTAAAATGATACTAAATACATATTACGAGGGGAGTTCAAATATGAATGCAACTGGGTGCTTAACAAACAATGCCAAAATAATTATCTCAATCCTTCAAAATACTCACCACAATGTGATATACAAAATATCAGTCTTTTTTAACCGATTTTTGAAGGCGTTTTCATAATCTTTTCGAGGTATACTGTTCAGACACTGGAAAATAGCCGAACCGAGATTTTTGCGCGTTTGATATTTTCTTCAAGCAAATTGTTTTTGAGCCTCAAAAATAGGGAAAAGTCACAAGGGGCAAGATCTGGTGAGGAAGCTCGACAACCTTTCCCTGTTTTAGATACTCGCGTACAATGGCCGCTTTGTGTAACGAAGCATTGTCATGCAACAACCTGACACCACGGAGACCAGTTGCAGGTCGACGGTTTGCGAAATATTTCTTTAATTTATGAAGGACCTTGCCTTGTAAAACATGGCATTGACAGAATTACCCTTTCGTACGGCAATTTGAATAGCAGGACCTTGGTTTGCAAAGAAAATTATATATGCATCACCTTTTTGACTCTCATGGTGCGTTTTCCTAAGCAAGGTATTTGGCTTCCTTTGGTTGCCCATATTTTGTTCTGTAACTTTTGCTTGGGCTCATAACAGTGAACTTACGTCTCATCGCCAGTGATGAATTTGCGAAGATCGATTGTTGTATTTAGGGAACTGTTTCAACAATTATTTGGCGATTCTTACCCGAGCAAGTTTTTGCTCTTTTGTAAGGAGATGGGTATCCATCTGGCACTTATCTTTCTCATTTTTAAATCACGTCTGAGAATTGTATGAGCAGCTCCTACTGAGATACAAACACATTTAGCTATATGCCTAGTTGTAAATCTTGCATCGGTAGCAATGAAATCCTTTACTTTTTCAGCTATTTTTGGCGAAGTTGCAGTTTTCGGACGGCGTGCATGAGGCGCATCTTTTACTGAATCTAAACCACTTTTAAATTTCTTACACCACCGTGTGACAGATGAAAAAGAAAGTTCATTGTTCCCATGAACACGACATATTTCATAAAATATGTATTTCGCCTGTATACCAAGAATACAGCGGTTCTTGATATAGGACCGTATTTGGTCAGTGAAAGGAGACCTTTTCCCAATCATTTTAGCTTTAGTGTACACGAGTAGACAGTGTTAATCGAGCTATTGCCAAAGCTAGACTGAACGGATTTAAACAAATGGAGAGCTTACACAACCCTCTAAGCGATACATGTACCTATTGTGTGCAAATCGTGGTTAAAAGCGAGATATTGGCCTAGTTGCATTCATACTTAAACAAACCCTAGTACAAATATTGCGCAGTATATATTTTTTCAATGATATTTTAGGCTTTCTGTTAACCTTTTTTCCTGTAAAAACGACTTGAATACGAAAGAAAGGCATAATCATATCATCATTGTTTCAAAGTGAGAGCACAGTTTTATCATTATCCTATCAGTAAATTTACTTTTCTATACCAATAAAATCAAAGTAATACTAGGACTTTAAATAATTTATTCTTTTAAAAAAAGTTATTTATTAGCGAAAAGAAATAATTATATTTTTGAGTTGTAATAACACTAAAAACTGACCTTAATAAAAAGCAGAGTATCAAAAGTAGATTTTAGAATAAAATAAGTGATTATTTACATTTAAACAACTAAATTAATAAAGGAAAAAAAGGAGAAAAAATCAAGTAGATGTATTACATACTTTTAGGTGCGGGTGTTTGGAGGGTTGGTCTGGGTCTGACAGTCATTGTGACGTAAAGGAAAACCCAGTACGTACATGTGAGTTAGGATGGATAGGAGAGTGGTGCCAGGATCAGTGTTTGAACGAGTAAAGCTTATTTTTTATCATTATACATGCATTGTACGTTATATTTACTCGTTTCTATGGTGGCTGCTATTCCCATCACATCGTGTTGTCATTATTGCGGTGTCGCCATCACAAAGCAACAAAAACACGACCCTGGCAGAAATCAGCCGCCAGCTTTCGACATTAAACTTATCATGATAAATTATTTGTACTGAAAATGCCGTTATTCTATTTTATTATTATATGTCAAAATCAAAATCCTTGTCGTACAATAATAATATTGTATAATTATGTAACGTTTACATTCTATTGTCCTACTTAAATTTTTGTTCGAATCTTTTAAAAGTTCGATGTGCCGACCAACAGAGGTTTGTAAGAAACGCGGAAGAGGTCTTCACTGTTTGTGCGCACCTGGATGGCATGGTGTTAATTGCACAACTGACATCGACGAGTGCGCGAGCACTACATGTCCAAATAACGGTAAGTGTGTCAACACGCCCGGCTCCTACGCATGCCAATGTTTCCCTGGTTGGAAAGGAGACGCCTGTGACGAAGATATTGACGAATGTTTGACAAACCCATGTGACAATTATGGTTCCTGCACAAATACGGACGGCTCATACAAATGCACGTGCATAAGTGGTTGGAATGGGTACAACTGTACGGATGACATAGATGAATGTGTGACATCTCCATGTCCAAATAATGGTAAGTGTGTCAACACGCCTGGCTCCTACGAATGCCAATGTTTCCGTGGTTGGAAAGGAAACGCCTGTGACGAAGATATTGACGAATGTTTGAGAAACCCATGTGACAATTATGGTTCCTGCACAAATACGGACGGCTCATACAAATGCAAGTGCATAAGTGGTTGGAATGGGTACAACTGTACGGATGACATTGATGAATGTGCGACAGCTCCATGTTTAGGAAGAATATGTGTTAACAATCCTGGTTCTTACGGGTGTGTCTGTAAACCTGGCTGGGATGGTATGAACTGTACAGAGGATATTGACGAATGTGATCAGAATCCATGTTTGGACACTACAACTTGCATAAACACTCATGGTTCTTACAACTGCAGATGTTTACATGACTGTGAAGGTATGAACTGTCACAATGATATTGATGAAATGTTTAAACACACAAACATCTCAAGTCTGTAAAAAAGCTAAATTTAATAAAAACACTATAGAGTACTTCATGGAACTAGACGATGTTGCCCAACATAAACGCATACAGCCTGATGTTGTGGACTGTCGCTGTGAGCAATTCTGTGCAAATGAAAGATTGGTCGTTAATATTGTTCTATCATATTTAGAGAAAAAAAAATAAAGAAAAAAAATTTATTTCACGGGCGTAATTCAACTCAGATTAATTGAGATCCTAGGCAATGGCTCACTTTACTGAGCTAGAGCCCATTGTGTGGTTGTTATCAAAAAATAAACAGTTATATTTCATTAATTTACTTTTACTTGTAATTGGATATGAGTTTAGACCACACGGCATATTGTTGTTTTCCTGATTTCAATATTGTAAAGAGAATATTTTCAAGTTAAAGACAACATATTCTATTTCTTAAAATATTTAAGAGTGTGTAGGTATTCAAGGTCAACTGTCAACGTTTACCGGATAGCCCATTTTAAACATTTTTTCAGGGAAAACGGACGTCAGACAGGGGATGATTATATTAGGAGCTGTTCTATGTTCATTGTTGATGCTATGCAGTATCATTACCTGTCTCGGAATCATGAAGTACAAATGGTAAATACAAAGATATGTATAGTAAAGAGCACTATGGGATGAACAGGGACACGTACAAAAAGCACTAAATGAATCATGTTGTCCCATGGTCAATTTGTTACGGATACAGTATCCACTTTGTCTGATTCCGTGGATTTTCCGGGATTATAGTGGCTGCGCGCACTCTTCGACTTTATCAATACAAGAAATCGCCCATTCTAAAGGCTTTGCATCAAAACGAAGGATATAGAAGTTAACTCCTCATTAGAAACATGCTTACTGATGATGCGTGAAATGACAATAACTACTGTAATTTTGAATTTTGACTGAAGAGGTATCGAACCAATAAAATACGGTTTCAGCAAGTTTGTTAAATGTATTTAAAAACATGCAAGGTGTGGCAGGTAGTTTTACACGGAGGAAAAGTAATAATTTTACTGCGTCGTGTAATAAGCTTCACGATATGTGTGGCTTGTGCTTGTCTTACGATACCTTTTGCGATGAGAACGCATGTCACTTAGCATGTGCACACTATTCTTGAAAATGGTAAGCCTCTGTTGGTTGAGAGAAATGCGAGGCACATTCGTTACAGCTAATCATACACCGATATAATATTCTCTAAGATTTTTTATGGAGCTTTGTTAATATAAGTTTTGGTTGTATATATACATGTACATTGTATACAAAAGAATTCAATATGTATACAAATCACACATTTTCTTTTACAGGAATACAAGTGTCATTGCAAGTAAGAAGGATACGCCACTCCAATTCCAAGCAAAAGCAAGTCCTCGTGAAATCAAGCCTTGCATTAAAGAGGGTTTACACTTTGTCTGATTATTGTTGTTGATAAAACGTTTTCGGATATATAGATACTAGTACGAGACTTTAAATTGATTAGTCATTACACAGACAAACTTTTGTGTTAATGTAACAAATATGATTAACCATTCAACTATTTCTGTATTACACATAACTGTGAAGTAAAACGTTATTGCACTAACACAATTTACCGTTCTTGGTGTCTCAAATTTTATGAGATACAGAAAATACAACAGTCGTTGGTGTTTATATTTACTTTACTCCTCAATTAACAAAAATAACAATATTTTCGAAAGTTCCTAAACATTCATGTCAGACTTCTACTTTCGTTGCTAGCCTCACTGCCGCCAAGCATCCTAAATACTTGTGACTGATTCTGAAACGTAATTTTACACTTTTACACCGGAAGTTACCAGCCGATCCCTCATTATACTGCTGTTTGCATTTAAAATACATGGAATATCACGCCTTCTTAAGAAATTGTGTTAATGTGTACTTATTGCTGGATAAAATGACCCACTTCTTGCAATCTTTGAGCAATGTTAAACGAAAGTGACAGGGTTTTGTTGGTTGGATGCATTCCACGAATAAACAATTCTCGAATAACATTGTATAATTGATAAGGATTAAATCTGTATGTTATACGAATTCATTTTAGTTCTTCTATAAACAAAATTTCCATAGCTTATTAAAGAAAGCTACTAGTTTCTTGTGTTATTTTTCCCGTGTTTCTGTCATCACTTTTCTCTCCAAAAATCCGTTTTGCAACCCACAGCTTTAAGCATTTAAAGCGCTTTCCTTTTTCGTTACTGGTACTAGTATATCGTTAGCCTCTTAACATATATGTTCCCGGATTTATTACATCGTTTTTTAAAACGGAAATCACCGCAGATAACTGAAAACTCCTTAACAGAGACATACACTTAAAACATTTTCAAGTTACATGTATTAATCATGTGACCAGTCCAGTGTATGGAATTTAAATGTCTGCTAATGGCGCTTATACATGACTGCTGAATGAGCCGAACCAGGACCAGTGTGTTTCAGTTTAACTGTTAACATTATATTCTTTTAACTCTGATGAACTTTCTACAAAATAGTATAGATTACTGGTCTTTTGACGTGACAGCAGATTTGTTTGTATTTAGTGAAAACTTTTTAATATAGCTGGTCCGGCTATGTATCTCCGAGAACATTTGTTAGATATTGCGCCTGTTATAATCAGGAACAAATCTGGTTAAGGATCATCCAGTTAACCTTTCTGTGAAGTTGTTGAAATTGGTCCAGTAGAATACGGAGTTGTCGTTGAAAGATTTTACTTTTGTTTTAGCTGTGATCGCCAATAAAGTAGAGAGGAATTGTTAAAACATCTTTAGATGAAGACCTTCTAATTTTTCTGTCTAAACTACTGTCGCTATTTGTTCCAATGTACTTTTGCCTGAATGATTACGTCATTTGAATTTGCAACAGTAAAACTAACGTTTTTACGGTCAGATTTTCAATGATCGCATTTAAACACATTATTCATTAGAATTAGAAATGACCATGCATTTAGTGATTTTGACATTTGCGACAGTATACAAATGGAACGGTTTTAATGCCGCCTCCGTTATAAATATTTTTGTTTATTATCAACTGTAAATACCGTGGTAAATATCAAAATTACAAAACAATAAACCCTTAATCTAATGACGTTCATAGCATCCGTGTTTACTGTGTAACTATGTTGTAAATACATGTATTGTCTTGTCATAAGGTATTTTTTTCCTTTGCATATTTTTGTTGATCTAGCTCGTTAGTTGAAGTATATAAAAAATAACGAGACTGCTTTTTTTGATAGGACACATTGCTATCATTGGCTGTGTAAAGGCAGAATACGGCTTTTTATACAATTGACTCAAACAACGTAACGTATCAGTATATTTGTTATTATAATAATCCAGCAGTATCCAAATCAAATTAAGCAACGAATGTAACATGTAACTCAAAACTCAAAGAAAACAATCATAAGAGAAGTAGAAGTGATTTATTTTTAATTATAACAACATTAATTATTTCAACATTAATTGTTTCAAAACTGTAAATTCTCCCTGATCCAAGGTTTGATTTCAGGATGGTTTGCTTTTTCACTTATAGTCTTTACCATTTTATGTTGGTGCTGTTGTTGTTGTGGCTCGGAATGGAAGTGTCGTTTTTCGTCTTTGCAATCTACTTTACGACTTTTATTCCTAAAAAATAAAGATATTTATTTGTGCATATACATGTACAAGTATTTCTGCATAAACGCCTACTAAAACCATTTTCATAGAGCGGTTTTAGGTTTTGTGCAAAATAGTTTTGTACATTTTAGTAAATAGACAAAAGTTACAAATTCTAGACTGACAGTATCACATGTTCTTAATCAAGTCATAAACACTTCGGCAATGTATGTCTTGAATAATAAGCTAGTAAGAAATATCGAAACAAAGCTCAAATGACAGTGCTATGTTATTTGAACTACCTTCTTTATACTGACATGCATGTTTAAAAATGACTTTAATACATGTATAACCATATCCAAATATCTTTAGACAGGTAAAATCCAGGTGTCATGATTGTACCATCCTGAAAGCAATAGTTTCTTAGAGGAGAAAATTAATATAACTGCCTTACAACGAACGACCAATTCGTACTTACAGTCAATAAAAGTTCAAGAAAATCACGGGATTTAACAAAAAGCAAAAACCAACAACAATAACAATCGCTTAATATTGGACAAAGTGCTCCTACTTCAAGCGGAGAACATGGTTAACACAGCACATTCTTAATGTTGTCATGTTCATGCCATTGTATATTTTCGCTATTATAAAGGGTTAACTGCTTTGCACCGTTTACATTTGCGATAATATTTTAGGGTTTTAATGGTTGCAAACATTTTCAGTGCGAAGGCTTAAGGGGGGAGGGGGGGGGGTATGAAT
Organism: Saxidomus purpurata; assembly: GCA_022818135.1. Taxonomy (NCBI): domain Eukaryota; kingdom Metazoa; phylum Mollusca; class Bivalvia; order Venerida; family Veneridae; genus Saxidomus; species Saxidomus purpurata. The sequence continues at coordinate 12,442,944 of JAFMSR010000015.1, forward strand.
GCCAATTGCGACCATCGTTTATTATATAGAGTCGCAATGATCAAAATCACTAAAATGGATGACCCACGTTGTAAGTAACGATGGTATAAAACTGATTATTTTTGTATCATGAAGCGTCACAAATGTTAAAGACGCGACCTATTAGAAACTGCGTTATAGAAAGAACTCTGCACTCACCATTTGTACTTCAAGATTCCGAGGAAAGTAACGATACTGCATAACATCAGCAATGAACACAGACCAACTCCGAATATAATCCTCCCTTGTCTGTCGCCCGTTCTCCCTGAAAAAAATATGCAAGGCGCTTCAAATATAATTTATTTCAACAATTTCATGCAACTTTTAATACTGTTACAATGTATATTCCTAATAGCTACCGATATTCTGATATCAAATACATAAATATTAAGCAACCATTTCTTTAAAGTGGTCATTTTATGCATACCTTGGCCATTTGCTTCATGGAGGTTTGACTACATATATATATTTAAAGAATCTATGTTTAAACAAAACTGAATCGTTCTTTTGGGCTAAACGAAAAATGAATTTTTCTTTTGATCAAACCGACTTTATTACGAAATGAAATTGATATGTGTCAATAAGTAGGAATTTATTTGTGAGTGACTTAAAATATAGGTTATTTTTATATAAGCACCTTTAATAAACTAAAGGTATGGATACAAATTGTGTGGCATATTCTTAAGTCTTACAATTTTATCTGTCCTGTTTTCGTGGACATACTAAGATTACGAATATCGATTATTTAGACACATTATGATATATCTATTGCGGGCTACTATTTCCATTTCTATTTAGTTATATACATGCATTTGTCTCGTGTTTTTCTACATACAACACTCTCCAAATTTCCGAATTCCGACTTACGTTCACTGATTGTTTTCTCACAATTTATTCCATCCCATCCAGGTGGACACTCACATTTGTAAGACCCGACTGTATTCACGCAGGTTCCTAAATTCAAACACTGTGTCTTTACACATTCATCGATATCCTCCGCACAGTTTATGCCCTGCCAGCCAGGAAGACATGTGCATTTATATGAGCCGGCGATGTTTGAGCACGTTCCAGAGTTCAAACATGGTAATGTTTGACATTCGTTAACATCCGCCGTGCAGTCAATGCCTTTCCAGCCTTCCGAACAAATGCATGTGTAAGATCCATCCTTGTTTATGCATGTTCCAACGTTTAAACATGGAGCTGATTTACATTCGTCAATATCCTCAGCGCAGTCTTTACCTGTCCAGCCTACCGAACAAGTGCACTGGTATGATCCATTGTTATTTACGCATGATCCAAAATTCAAACACGGACTCCTTATACATTCATCAATATCAATGGCACAATCACGACCCTCCCATCCCGAGGAACATTTGCATTTATACGAACCATTAGTATTCATACAATTTCCGTATAAACACGGAGTCGTTTGACATTCATCTGTATCATTTACACAGTTATTTCCCTCCCAGCCTTGTGAACACTGACAAGTATATGACCCGGCATTATTTATACATGTGGCAGCGTTTAAACATGGACCAAATTGACATTCATCGATATCTTTTGTACAGTTATCGCCTTCCCAGCCTAGAGAACACACGCATTTATAATATCCCGGCATGTTTATGCAAGTCCCTGAGTTTAAACATGGAAAGAATTTGCATTCATTAATGTTCTCTGTGCAATTTATACCTTCCCAGCCTCTAGAACACTTGCAGTTGTAAGAACCATCGATGTTTATGCATGTTCCAGAGTGAGAACACGGGGTCACGACACATTCATCTATGTCATCTTTACAGTTTATACTTTCCCAACCTTGAGGACACAAACAGTTATAAGAACCGTCACTGTTAACGCATGTTCCCGAGTTTAAACATGGAGCCATTTGGCATTCGTCGATATCTTCGGTACAGTTGACACCTTCCCATTCAGGCAAACACTTGCATTTGTAAGACCCTTTGGTGTTTATACAATTTCCCAAATTCATGCACGGGTTTATTTGGCATTCATCGACATCTTCCGTACAGTTCTTGCCCTGCCAGCCCGGTGAACACTGGCATTTATAAGAACCATCGACATTAGTGCACGTTCCCGCGTTCGAACAAGGAGTAATTTGACATTCATCGATATCATTTGTACAGTTATAACCTCCCCAGCCTTGGGAACACGCACATGTAAAAGATCCCGGTATGTTCATGCAAGTACCCGAATTTAAACAAGGATAAAGTTTGCATTCGTCGATGTCCTCAGTACAATTTATACCTTTCCAGCCCTTAGAACACTTGCAGTCGTAAGAACCACCATTGTTTATGCATGTTCCGGAGTTAGAACAGGGGCTCATTGTACACTCATCTATATCCTCATCACAGTGTATACTTTTCCAACCTTGAGGACATGTACACATATAAGAACCATCACAGTTAACGCATGTTCCCGAGTTTAAACATGGAGTCCTTTGACACTCGTCAATATCATCAGTGCAGTTAAAGCCTTCCCAACCCAGAGAACACTTGCATTTATAAAACCCTTTTGTGTTTACACAGGTTCCCGAATTAACGCAAGGGTAAATTTGGCATTCATCGACATCATCCGTACAGTTCTTGCCCTGCCAGCCCACTAAGCACTGGCATTTATAAGACCCAACGACATTCAAGCACGTTCCCGAGTTTGAACAAGGAGTTATTTGGCATTCATCAACATCCTTTTCACACGTTTTACCTCCCCACCCTTCAGAACATATACAGGAGAAAGAACCGACGTTGTTCGAGCAATTTCCATTCAAACACGGAGCTGATTGACATTCATCTTTATCATTCGCACAATTACTTCCTTCCCAGCCTTGTGAACACTGACAATTATAAGACCCGGCATTATTAATACATGTGGCTGAATTTAAACATGGATTCAATATACATTCATCGATATCAGTTGTACAATTATCGCCTTCCCAGCCCTGGCAACACGTGCAAGTATGAGAACCTGGCATGTTTATGCAAGTGCCCGAGTTGGAACATGGAAAGAGTTTGCATTCGTCGATGTCATCAGTACAATTTATACCTTTCCAGCCTATAGAACACTTGCAATTGTAAGAACCATCGATGTTTATGCATGTTCCGGAGTTATAACAAGGAGCCATATTACATTCATTTGTATCATCTTTACAGTTTGAACCTTCCCAACCTTGAGGACACAAACAGTTATAAGAACCATCAGTGTTAATGCATGTTCCCGCATTTAAACACGGAAAGAGTTTACATTCATCAATGTCCTCGGTACAATTTATACCTTCCCAGCCTCTAGTACACTTGCAGTTGTAAGAACCATCGATGTTCATGCATGTTCCCGAGTTGAAACACGGAAAGAGTCTGCATTCGTCGATGTCCTCGGTACAATTTATACCTTCCCAACCTTGAGGACACAAACAGTTATAAGAACCATCAGTGTTAATGCATGTTCCCGCATTTAAACACGGAAAGAGTTTGCATTCGTCGATGTCCTCAGTGCAATTTATACCTTCCCAGCCTCTAGAACACTTGCAGTTGTAAGAACCATCAATGTTAATACATGTTCCCGCATTTAAACACGGAAAGAGTTTGCATTCGTCGATGTCCTCAGTGCAATTTATACCTTCCCAGCCTCTAGAACACTTGCAGTTATAAGAAGCATCGATGTTTATACATGTTCCCGAGTTGAAACACGGAAAGAGTTTGCATTCGTCGATGTCCTCAGTACAATTTATACCTTCCCAGCCTCTAAAACACTTGCAGTTGTAAGAACCATCGATGTTTATGCATGTTCCTGAATTGGAACACGGAAAGAGTTTGCATTCGTCGATGTCCTCAGTACAATTTATACCTTCCCAGCCTCTAGAACACTTGCAGTTGTAAGAACCATCGATGTTTATACATGTTCCCGAGTTGAAACACGGAAAGAGTTTGCATTCATCGATGTCCTCGGTACAATTTATACCTTCCCAGCCTCTAGAACACTTGCAGTTGTAAGAACCATCGATGTTTATACATGTTCCCGCGTTTAAACACTGAAATAGTTTGCATTCGTCGATGTCCTCAGTACAATTTGTACCTTCCCAGCCTCTAGAACACTTGCAGTTGTAAGAACCATCGCTGTTTAAACATGATCCCGCGTTTAAACACGGAAAGAGTTTGCATTCGTCGATGTCCTCAGTACAATTTGTACCTTCCCAGCCACTAGAACACTTGCAGTTGTAAGAACCATCGATGTTTGAACATGTTCCCGCGTTTAAACACGGAAAGAGTTTGCATTCGTCGATGTCCTCGGTACAATTTATGCCTTCCCAGCCTCGAGAGCAATTGCAGTAGTAAGAACCATCGATGTTTATACATGTTCCTGAGTGAGAACACGGGCTAAATATACATTCATCTATGTCGTCTTCACACTTTATACCTTTCCAACCTATAGGACACAAACAGTTGTAAGAACCATCACTGTTTACACATGTTCCCGAGTTTAAACATGGATTCACTTGACATTCGTCTATATCCTTAGTACAAGTGAAGCCTTCCCAACCCAGCGAGCAGTTGCATTTGTATGACCCTTTTGTGTTAATACAGGTTGCCAAATTCAAGCAAGGGCTTGTTTGGCATTCTTCGACGTCTTTTGTACAGTTTTCGCCCTGCCAGCCCGGTGTACAATGGCATTTATAAGAACCAGCAACATTCATGCAAGTTCCCGAGTTCGAACAAGGAGTAATTTGACATTCATCGACATCCTTTTTACATCCTTCGCCTTCCCAGCCTACAGAACAAGTACATGAATAAGAACCGTCGCTGTTCATGCAATGTCCGTTAAAACACGGAGCTGTTTGACATTCATCAATATCATCTGTACAATTTTTGCCTTTCCAGCCTTTCGCACACGTGCAATTATAAAAGCCCTGTCCGTTCGAACAAGTTGAAGAATGATTACATGGATTTATCAAACATTCGTCAATATCTTCGTCACAGGCGTCTCCTTCCCAACCAGGTAAACATTGACATTCGTATGAGCCGGGCGTGTTGATACACTTAGCGTTATTTGGACATGTAGTTCTCGCACACTCGTCGATGTCAGTTGTACAATTAACACCATGCCATCCCGGTGCACATAAGCAACGAAGTCCTCTTCCACGTTTCTTGCAAATCTCTGTTGGTCGGCACATCGAACTAAGAATAAAGAAGAATCAACATAATGTGATAAGTAGTCAAGATGAAAGACAGCGTAAAATAATACACTGCGTTTTTTCCGGTTCTGTACATATGAGTTTGCTTTTTCCGGCTTTGTTTTGTCTTTTTACATTTTTTAAAGAACCAAGCTAACAAAATATGATCTTTATTTCCCCGGATCTTAACTTTTATAATTAACCACTGAAGTACCAGGTAGACTGATTCTTTTTTTCAGATTTGTTTTGTTAGCTTGGTTCTTAGATAAATTTAAAAAGACAAAAAGCGGGAAAAAGCATAATCCCGACCTCGAAGCTCCTATGATTCTGCACTGTATAATTGAATATATTCAGTAAATTGATAAATACTATAATGATAAACGACACTTTAATTCGAACAATTTTAGCGTAGGGAATTTCGCTATTTGATAGCAGAAAACCTATTCGTGAATGTAAAATTCGAGAATTCAGGTATTATAATTCTACTGATATTTGAACTAAATCTTTCGCCATTTTGTAACAAGCAAACATGAGATTTTGCGAAAGAAAGCAACAATTTTAAAAGTAAGAAAACTTTTACTCGTTCAAACACTGGTCTTGACACCACTCCCCTATCCACCCTAGTTCACATTTACGAACTGGCTCTTCCTTCACGTCACAATGGCTGTCAGTCCCAGACCAACCGTCCAAACACTTGCACCTTAAATTTAACTAACCACATAAACAAGGAAAATTGTCTTCTGTTTATAGTATTATTTCTATTCATTTATTAGCTGTTGAATATTTTAGATATAACATCAGATATAATTTTAACGGGACACATACTTAAAAGAAACACATTTGAAATATCAAAATAAAGTAATATAAGTAACTTATTTATTGATGTTTTAACTAATTTCATTACAACACATTAATTGTCATAATGTACAGTTAATAGTGTGTACTGCTCATAGTAATAACATCATTATCTATTTTTCATTATATAACTTATCTTTCACAACAATTGTTAATTTTTGATTGAATGATAAAATGTATCTTAATAAAGTAATTCGAATAATACCAGTAGCTTCCTATAGTGTTATGACAAATTCCGCGATGCAAGCAAGGGTTACCACGGTGGCACTCGTCAGAGTCCTCGTGACATGTCGTACCCTGCAATAAAATGTGTTACAACTATTACAACGATTTACGTATATGAGCCTCTGATACATGTATTATAATGATGGGGAAAATGGGGATAAATCCCATTTCAGTCAAAAACGATAACAATTAATAATTTAATTCGACTGAACATACTTTGCTACATTGCCTTAGTCTGATAATTAAGGTACCTACCATTTGGACAAGAGGTAGAAATTCTGTGTAATTAACGTGAACTATTTCTTTGAATACTAGTAAATATTTACAAAAATGCACGTCGCATGTTGTCTCAAACGTCGCTGAATAACTAAGGTGTATCAGGTGAATATCATGTTTGCCGAACATGTATCCAATTTTTCATTTCAAGCAATAAATGAACACGTGTATCAATACATAATAATTAGATTGTGTTGTAACACAATGACACTATCAAGCGTATTGCAAATCAAAATGTGCGTTTTTTAATGTTAACTGAGTGAAGTTACACTGTTACAGGTGCTTATATCCGGTATAAAAGCCGATATTGTCGTTCTAAATTGCATTTCTGCTCAGTACAAGTTTTCTTTGACATGCTTTAAAAGCAAGGGTTTTATGTGTTTTAGGCATATTTCATGTCAAAAATGCTATGCTAGTCATCATTAAAATAATTATTTAGATATTAAGAGCACTGGTTTACAATTCATATATCGAAAATGACCGAACATCACCGTGGTGGGAACACTTGTGTCAAAACCTGTAGGTCTAGCATGTAACAGAACAGAAACAAAATGACTTACTACATAACCTGCATGACACTGGCACCTAAATCCCCCGTTGCCGTCGTCTCTGCATTTGGCGTTGTGCGAGCACAGCAAGTTGCCGCATTTTACTGTGTTGTCTGCTGGTGTAGTGGTCCCTGCATTTGATAACTAAATAGAAAATACACATTTTGATAAAAGAGCATGAAACATTTGCTAAACATTTTCCTAATGTAACTTAAATACAGTAATTTTCACTGAAAGGCAATACTACAGGCGGCTCTAGAAATGACCGCTTTTAGAAGTTAACGGACCAATAATATCGTGGTTTTTTTTGCCATATTTAAGAACTCTAGATCAAAACCAAACCTATTTGTGTAATGAGTTTAGTATTGCAATTATTTCAATAAACCACAAGAACTTATTAGTAAATACTGTTTTGGGATTGTTATTGCCTTTTTTCAAGGAGAGGCATTTTCAGTCAATCGATCTAAATCAATACTTCAGTAAGATCTTTCAAAGATAATATATCCGTCAATTTTGCCTTCTGCACAAGATATAATAACTTTGTATTGCATGTAGTTCATTGCATTTTATTTCATTTCATTTACCTCAATTATTGAAAATAGTATGGCTATCCATAAATAACCCATCTTCATTTTCATTTCTTAACGGTTCCCATAGTTTTTGGAAAGCTTTTATCTATCTAACGGCAACTTTGAAACGCCGCGAATTGCCTAATACTTTAGCATAATGACAATTTCATTAAGACACTTTTAATTCCTACAGAATTCTAGGTCCAGACAACAGTAAGCGCGCTTTTAAAATGTCCGATTGAATAATTCCAAACGATTCTGTTTTCGGGTTAACTATCTATTTAACTTTGTTTGGTCAAGAATCACAGCGGAATTCCTTGTACCAATGCGAGGGCAATCTCATATGTTATAAGCTAAAGCAATTACTTACTGCAACAAGTGGACTCTGGTCTAAAAGTATTTGCCTAAAATCAAATAATACACTTGAAAAAATGTGGAATTCTGTTTGAAATCGTCTCAGTTATGAGGTCATTTATCCCATAAATAACACGGAGGGGCAATGCTAAACGCGAAGCAGACAGTATTATTGCGTCTGAGTTTCAAGTCGGATTGCTGAATTTAATTAACATGTACCATTTAAATTTTGTAAGCAGTTTACAAACAAAAAATATGAAAATTGAAAAAGGTACGGTATTTGGAATGGCTTAATTACAAGGACCTGCTTCTTATCTAATGGATAAAAAGAAGCACTATTCAAATATTTGATATACATAATATTAAAATGCAGAGTTTATTCGTGACTACAAATACCTGGGATAACACGCAAAACAAGGCAACGAATTACTGGACTTTAAGATATCTAAAATGAATGTCAAATGTTATGTCTCTTCTGTTTTCTAAATTGAGGTAAATTGTACCGACCACTTTATATTAAAATATTGATATGGGAAACAGTATATGAAAACAGTATAATTTCGTTAGTGTAGCCATAACAACCGTTATATATTGTATATATATTGTATTGACTAAAAGTGGAATGAAATATGTGTAATTAAATTATATTAGACTAAAAGTGGAATGAAATGTTTATATTGTATATATTTTGAATTAGACTAAGAGTGGAACAAAATGTTTACTAATCAGGATATGTAGAAGGTATTTAATTGCATACATTAATGAAAACAATAATTTAATTTAAAGAAATATTTTCTCAAAAAACGGTGAAACGTTCGTCCGGTTTAGGGTAAATCTTAACTTTTCTTACAGATAAATTACATTTCAAATAGTGTATGATGGTCAAGTATGTTGCTGACAACACTATAAATTATTAGAAAACATGCAAAAAGAACACACTGAGGAAAAATGACTAGAATAGTCAAATTTTCTCTATATATCATAGAAATAAAACTGTTCTACAGACTTAAAGATCTTTGTCAGAACTTTGTTATGAATATAAATTATAATGCCTTAACAATTCAAACGGTATTTTAGCGAATAAGATTTTATTCTATAGCATTTTATCGAAGTAATCCACTCTCCTTGACAAATAGCTTATCAGAGACGTTGAATAAGGTCACAACGCGGCCGCCGTGTCCTGAATAGAAATTTTATCGGAGTAATTTTATCGAATGGTTCAATTAGAACAAATAAGGGCGGATATATCGGTGGTTCGGAATGGCATAGGTAAAGGAAAATGCTAAAATACTGCGGTCATCACAAGAAGAAAAAGAAGGAGCCGCATATTATCTATTTGAAAAAAACTGTATAAATAGTCATTGCATAAATATTTACTATCTGGTATTTAATTTATTGACATAAAAATTGTACGGCGTTCTGAACTAAAATCGTATCCATTTGGCACGGTTGTCCATGTTTATATTTTCACTAAAAGTTTGCCGCCTTGAAAAGTAAGCTGCTACAATTTATTCAAAAATGTTCACAGTGGAAAAAAAGTTATTCCTTTTTTCGCCGTTATCACGAGGAGGTTCATCGGAAACGATGGACTTTAATCCTTCAAATAGTGTACATGTATTAGGAGTTAGGACACACAAGATATTATGGGCCACAGTTTTGATAAATATGGTCATGACCGAAATCCCTTTTGCAATTATTTGCATAATAAAGCTGTTCATATTTGAAAGTGATTGTGTCTGTAAAGTTAGCAGAACAAGCCTGCGTGACAGGCATTTCGATATTCCTCCCGCTTTGTGGAAGCATTACGTTGTTGTTTTTTTCTTTATTTCTTACATCAAAATGTTGTACCCATGGACATAGTGGGAAGTGAAAGCTTTCATGAAACAACTCACAAACACTAGATTGCTCTTCCTGCATTTTTTTCACACTTGGCCGACATACTGTTTACCATTTGGGCTGTCAACCGACCCAATTTTCAAACATTGTAAATAGTAAGACATCTTGAAGTGCGGTACATTACACTTTTATTTCGCATATCACAAAAGTAATTTATTTTAAACAATTACAGTCAGAAACAATACATATACAACAGGATTTAATGTCTCCCTTGACCAAATTGTCATACTTCGGCATATTTTGTCTTGTATCTTAGCACACTACTTTAAGAAGGTCTAAATGTAAATTTCCTATGCGTATTTTGCCTTAAGACACTAGTTTTTTCAATGAAAACCGTGTCTTCATCACAACCTCTTGCACATGCGTCTGGGAATCTGCTGTGCCAGTTTGCTTTGGCACAGCATTTCCCACAGTGGACTTTGATAAGTCTTTACTTTGTTCATCTAATATGGCTGAAGCTTGCTGATCAACACGTATGACTTCCACACCATCTCTATCCTGACCCACACGGTTTAAATACCTATATTCAAAATGAAAATAAATGAGAATTAATTCAATAACAATAATCGTTAATTCAAAATTAAAACATCAGTAATCAAATCATCAAAAAGTATTAATTTAAAATCGATAAACACTAGTTTAAAAAACAATAATCACGAACTTAAGATAAAAAATCAATAATAATTAAAATATAAACTGATTTAGAAGATCAATATTCGTTACTTAAAAAAACGATACGGACGAAGTTTTACCTAGAACATATTCTAAAGCCGAAACAAACAACAATAACTAACTAGTGTTCCTTGTCAAAACTATCTTTTAGAACTGAAAATGTAGCCGATATCTATGTTATATATGTTCATTTTGCTTTTAATTTTGAATAGATTGAATTCTATTCTTCAATTTACACCTCGATTTAACCTATTTGTGAGCATTCGAATTAATCAATGCGGTAGCTTTTTACCGTTTCCTACTGACAAGGATAACTACAAAGAGAATTCCACCGACAGCTACAACAGATCCCACGGTAATTCCAACTATCTTTCCTGTGTCCGAAGACAGGTCATCGGCTTAAAAAACAACAAATAACAATGATTATACATTTGTACATTGAAGTGCAAGTCTGGGTCTTGAATAGCAAACGCAGACTTCATCATGCAGACTAACCGGGAATAAGTGTTTGAACTGTCTGTGACTGACTATCAAAGTTTCAACGGTATAACAGTTTTTTTACAAAACTGAACAATTTTAAAATCTCTTTAATGGGGACCATTAAAATATATATATAATCTCTACACATTCCAGCTACAAACCTGCATGTGGTAATTCACATTTTACACCTGTCCAGTCAGAAGAACATTCACAAGTGAAAGAGCCAATCGTGTTCAAGCACGTTCCCGAGTTCAGGCAGAGAATAGTTAGACATTCGTCGACATCTTCCGTACAGTTCTTCCCTTTCCAACCCTGACCACAATCACATTGATAAGAACCATTCAGGTTAACACACGTGCTAGATATTCCACAAATACGAGTGTTGCATTCATTGACATCTTGGGAGCAATTTTGACCCTCCCACCCTGGAGAGCAAGTGCAAATATAGGATCCAAGGGTATTGTTACAGAAACTATGAGATACACATGGTGAGGCTACATAACATTCGTCTATGTCTCTGGTACAGTTCTGACCCTCCCAGCCCGCATCGCATACACACGAGAACGAACCGTCCGAATTGACACATTTGAAATTCTTTCCGCAATACGTGTTTTGACATTCGTCGATGTCTTCAGTGCAGGTATCCCCTTGCCATCCCGTTGCGCATGCGCAAGAAAATGAACCATTTGTATTATGGCATGTACCGAGGTTTCCACAAGGTGTACCAGAACATTCATTTACATCAGAAATACAATCTTTTCCAGTCCAACCGTCAGAACAATTACATAGGTAAGAACCAGGTACATTCGTACATATGCCGGCATTATGACAAGGAGTGTGTGTGCATTCATCAACATCTGTGGAACAATTTTGTCCAGTCCAGCCTGGCTCGCATACGCAGGTATAACTTCCTGGAGTGTTGGAACAAACTGCGTGTTCGTCAGGGCATACTAAACTTGAACTGAAATGTTATTAAAGTGTATATTATATAATAAGAAAAGTGTAGTCCTAAGCAAGCAAAACGTTTTACCACAGAACACTGTGATTCCAACAACATGCAGAACATATAGACGATGGGGGAAAGCAGCAGGTATGGTAAGTGACACGCCCACAATACGACAAGTTACACTGGTGAGCCAGGACAGTTACTTTTTGTAGACATACTAGAAGCTTGTAAATCTCGGGAAACGTAATTCATAACATGTGTGTATTCATTGTGATTTTGTTGTACTTACAATAATACCTTTAAAAGAACCAAGAAAGAAACTTTAAAATAATACATTGAATAAAATGGACTCTAAAACTAAAATCTTACTTTTTACATTCATCTATGTCATTTTCACACAATGACCCTGTCCAACCTGGCAAACATTCAACATCAGTGGACAAACTCCGATTCTTACAGTGATCTCCTTGCCATCCTTTTAGACATGAACAACTGAAATAACGTTTATTAAAATTTTGAAGACATGAACAACTGAAATAACGTTTATTTGAAGACATGAACAACTGAAATAACGGTTATTTCAAGACATGAACAACTGAAATAAAATTTATATCAAGACATGAACAACTGAAATTAAATTTATATCAAGACATAAACAACTCACAAACGTTTGTTTCAATACATGAACCATTTAAACAACGTTTATTTCAAGACATGAACAACTGTAATAACGTTTATTTCAAGACTTGAACCACTGAAATAACGTTTATTTTAAATTCTAATACGCCTACGGTATATTTCTATAGTCAATTCGAGCATTAATATGATTAAAGCACTCGGAAAAGGGGCGGAGTAGGCGGAGTTTTGGACATGGAAGTGCTCCTTCCGACTTTTCTAAGTTACTCCCGCGCAGAAAATAAAAATAGAAAGGAAATAATATCAATATAAAAATATCAGTCGCATGAAAAAGATTTGTTTAAGAACCTAAATAATTTTTTATTGCGTCAAGTAAACCTTAGAATACTCTTACCTTTTTTCCTTAAAAAGGCCAAGAAATTCAGGATTAACAGTCATACAATGTTTTTTTTTCGGGGGACAAAAGTATGAATGAAAACGTTTACGTCATCACACGACGTCATTACTCCACGTTAAAACGTTGTACAGTTCAAATTAACAGTTACGCATTTAATCGATTGGCGCTTTGTTAGGGTTCTGAGTCTGACGTCTTCTGCATAATGTCAGTCAGGTTTTCTTTTTTATTTTATGTATTAGATTTTATTAAGATAAAATAAGTTTGTATAATATAGTTAGTTTGATATCTTGAATGGTTGCCCGAATAAGGAGGAATTCCAACAGCTACTATTTAACTTTACAAAACATGAAAGGTCAGTAGTGAATGACGTTTATATCAAGACTTGAACCACTGAAATAACGTTTATTTTAAAACATAAACAACTGGAATAACGTTTATTTGAAGACATGAACAACCGAAATAACGTTTTCTTCAAAACAACTGGCATAACGTCAAATTTGACAGTTGCAACTGTAATAATGTTACATTCATGACATGTGTAACTGAAATGACGTTAAAATCAACCCTTGCGCAACTGAAATAATGTTAACTTTAAGACAGTTGCAACTGAAATAACTTTGAATTCAAGGCCAGCCCGACTGAAATAACACTTACTTTAGCACAGTTGCAACCGAAATAATGTTAATTTCAAAACATAAAATAAAATTTAAACTCAGAAATAGCGTAAAATCATAACATGATCATCTGAAGAAACGTAAAGAATAAGGTCAACACAATTTGACAAATATATAGAAGATACATGAGACATATAGTTCAACCAATATCACGTTTTCAACTTTACAATATGACACACTGTATTAGATCAATTGCTCACATGATATGAAACAGGTAGAGCTAATACAAAGCATAACTGAGCCAATATGAGAAAAGCAGGGCCAATACGAGAAAGCAGGGCCAATATGGAATTCAAGCATTCTGATTGGTTTAAAAGAGAGGGACAATACGGAGAAGTCACTTCCGTTAGATTTTTTAACGACGCCATTTTGTTTCAATTGATATGCAGACTTTTTTAGGCCCCTGCTGATGTCTTATTTTACTTAGTTAAATACAAATATCATAGTTATTGTTACAAGAACATTTATTTCTCACTTACCGGACAGAAAAATCTCTATTTTTAGCAGTGATGGAAAATCTTTTCTCACCTATGAGATACATATTTCCGCGCATTTACCCATGTGAGATAAACTTATCTCACATCGCTTATCTCACATCGCTGTCGGACTATTTTTACGTTAGTTGTAAGCAGACATAAAAATCGAAAAATAACTGTAAAATTGTTATTTTTGAAATAGCAGTTTTGAAGTAAAATTCGAGAAAAAGTTGATTTACATTTTTATTCATCCCCATCCTGTATTTGCAGAGCCTCGTTTTTGGACGTATCTCAACCCTCGGGTGGAATTTCCTTATCCACAACTCATGAACATGTTAGATTCACTTTATCTCACGTAGGGTTGTCGAAAAATGACTGTAAAATTTTTATTTTTGAAATAAACATAGGGTTATGGGTATTCATTTTCTTAGTTAGATCATTTTCTATCCATCTATAGCAGTTTTGAATTAAAATTCGAGAAAAAGTTGATTTTCATCTTTTCATCCCCATCCTGTACTTGCACTTATTTCTTCTTTCTTGTGTGAAAATGCGATTTAAACGGGGAGAAAATAAATCTACCATGTCCATTGAGTTGTGGATAAGGAAATCCCACCCTCGGGTTGTGATACGTCCAAAAAACTCAGCAGAGCCTTGTTTTTGACATATCTCAACCCTCGGGTAGAATTTCCTTATCCACAACTCATGAACATGTTAGATTCACTTTATTCTTGTTTTTTTAGCCAATATTGTAAGGTTGAATAATAAAATTATCATTAATCAAGTGATTTCATATAGGACAAATAACAACGCCAATAAGAAATCACTTGATTAATAACATTATAATATTCACATCTTCATATCAAAATAACTTCATACATCTGACTGACAATTAACTGTCACATCGATGTTAATAAGTTACTACCTGTAACTGCCGGGATTGTTTACACAGTGCCCAGTGCGACCACATGGAGGCTGATGAGCTCTGCACTCATCTCTATCTTTATCACAAGCTTCACCCTTAAAAAATACGATAAACAAAATATAAATGTTATAATATTTTAATGAAAAAGAGAAAGCATTGAAAATAATCAGAAACTCTTACAACTGAGACTATGTGGTTGATACCAGCAACTGAGGAAAAATAAACGAATATTATTTGTGTGTAACAAATGTTTTATGAATGCATACAGTAAACTCTATATATAACGACTCCGGATATAGCGAAAATCCGGATATAATGAAATAAAATTATGGGCCAGATGTTTTTTCTTCTTTATTTGATATAAACAATCTATCTCAGGATATAAAGAACTAAATTCAAATGGTCTAGAATTTAAAGACTGTCAAAGAAGATAGTAATGTACCCAGGATCCGACGAGACAGTTACATTCACCATTCTGAAGACAACCTCTGGCGTTAGAAGTACAGGTTACATTACCACAGGTGGTAATATTATCTGTCAAGGAAATTGCAATCTACAAAATAACACATGCATGTAAGATTTTAAGACTCGCTTTATAGTAAACAGTCCGCCCCTATAGTCGAGAGGTTACATTCGCTGAATTGAAATCAATGTAAACTGTCATAGATTATTGTCATGCGTTCGAGCCCTGCTACCGACCATGTCAGTTTGCAGTTCCTTACGGAGGCGAAGAATGGCAAATGAAGTGAATGGATCCCTGGTGATAGAAGTCGGGTGGAATTACCGGTCGGATGATGCTTTGGAAGCGACACTAACGGCCGTTTTCAGAATGACTAGGTCAGTCACATTCAGGTTGAAATGGCGGCTGTAGTTACCCTACTATCCACTCGAAATTACTAAATACCTAATTAAAAAATTAAAAAAGCTTACTCAGTATAATGTAAAATTTATTACTGTAACTGATATGTAAATTTAGTTTAATGCAAAATCTTTTATTCAATACACGCATACATGTAATTGCAAACCAGAAATATGAACATTGTACTATTATTATTTTAGTGGCGCCTGTTTTAGACTAAAATTTTACTTTGCAAAGGCATTTAATCCATAAAAAGAGAAAATCTTAGCAAGAATGTTTTCTTACAACTTGATTGTATTGCCAAGTTTCCTTTGACAATTAAAAGCTTTTAATTAGTAAAGACATTTTCTTAAGTTTCAATCCATGCAACTCCGTGGAAATCTGTTTTAAATAGTGAAAAATAAGAGTTCGTATTTTTATTTAGATATTATTGCCCTTTGAATAAAGTTGTATAACTGAACATTTTTTCTTCAATTAGTGTATTATTTAAATCTAGAATTGGTCATCAGTAAATCAGTACTTCGTATTAAATTCCCTGGCATAATTTTGTTTCGGTTTAAAAGCAATCTATTGTTAACATTTTAATGCTTTTTTTTCTAATTTTCGTATTTCCTCATATTGTAAGACACTTTTAAAATATCCCTGCATTCTAATTCCCTTAGTAAATCACTTTTTATTCCGAGAAAACTTACCTGAATGCAAATTAAAATGAGATATTTTACCATTCTCAATGTTTCCTATTGGTAATGAATTACTTTACGGTATATACACGAAAATCTTGATACATTTGGAATACTCATATTGGAACATCAGTTATCAATTTTTCAACTGAGCTAAATGTCTTAAATTATAGATTTTCTGATATTTTTATTTAATATATCATTATTTGTGACTTCTTCAAAGAATCAAAGACAAACAGAAAAATCTTCATATCAGTTTCTATACTGGCAAATAAAGCTACATTTGTAATTAACGATAACTGTAGAATTATTCTGCACTTTTTATCTGTAAAATGGCGTTATTCTATATCTTATTTTTGTCCTTGTCGTAAAAGTCGCAAATTTTGACAACTTTTATCTCGTATTAAACACCAGTCAAATGAAAATATTGCAAAATTGATATGAAACAGTAGTGTCATATTTCGGTTAAACCGATTTTAATTATGGCAACTCAGATGAATTGTTGGAAGGATTTTGTAAACCCAACAAGCGCAACAGGTGTTTTTATGTGATACATCATACCCGACTAACTTGCATTGCTTTTTGGAATTACCATGAATATGTTTGCTTGGAACCCCTATCAAATGACGGTCTGTATAGTCCCATATCCATCGTCTGTGAAATGTACTTACGGTGGTCTAAGTCGGATAGATCACGACTAGCCGCTGTCTATGTTATTTGTGATCTTGCTGCGTTCGCCTCCAAATTACATAGACAACAACTACTCGTGATATATCCTTTACCAATAATACACCAATTACCTTAGTTAACAAACTACTGTCACGGTAAAAACGTGGGGCTCGGATTTTGAAGTAAAAAAAACGAGCAAAGTTGTGAACAAGCAAAGTTGTGAACACCTGTACCAGTATTGATAATAGACACGATTTATTCGTGCACTCTTATTGCGACGAGATGTGCTTGTAAATGATCAAGGTAAGTGGCAATTTATAACAATTATTTAATGTTTATAGCTGGAAATACAGCAAAACATAATGCAATATGTACTGTAAAACCATCGCTCCAATGTGGTACCAGTACTGTAGGATCAAGTCTCCGCCAGCTGCTGGATGCTTTCTTTTATATAAGGGTTGGAAATCTCCATAACCGATCATTATGGATATCATGTCTGGACTTGGGATCGGACCAGCAATCCACGAATTGTCATCCAGTGGCTAGATCACCGCTTCTCAGAAGTACAAATTGGTACATGTATATATTTTCTATTAGATTCTATGTTGCTTTCGGCCATAATCACTGGCCTATAAACCGCAACTGTCTCAATCCTACCAGTTACAAAGATTGCCGGTGTATGAACTACATAATAAAATAGTTCCCCTTATTATTTTTTAAACCGCCTTGCACTTGGGCAATGTAATCGAATTATATTCTTCGACTGGGCTTATATAAATTAAAGCCAAACGATTTCGCAATCTTAGTTTGTGATTGGTCGGCTTCGGGTAGATATTGTCTAATACGTGCTCAGACCAGAATAACCAGTTATATTTTCACCTGTTTACCTTCCGTGAGCAATCTCGCCCAAACATTGGTCGAATGTGTCTTGCCGTCAGCATAGAAATTTCGATTATTGGCGAAATTTAAACCAGGCGTTAGGCCTTGTCGATGGGGGAAACCAGCTATATTTTAATAGGTTAACACGCACGAGCCACATCAGGTCGCACCGTATATACCTTGAATAAAGGATTGTGGACCATAAGCTCAACAATCAATCAATCAAAAACTGGAGCCACATAATTTGAATAATCATACTCGAACATGTGAAGGAAGGTAGCCGCATCTTAGTTAAAAATAGTTCTTAGTTGAAAAATCCTTATGACTTTGCTACATTCGGTTGAACTTGACGAGTCACAAGGCTATTTTAATCAATAGCGACAGTCACAACAATTTTTTATTTGGGTCAACTTGTGAATAATTTCTGAATAACCACAAGACGTCTGTCAAGTATGATAAGGCTACCAATCAGACCAGAAATTGTGCTACAAAAGTGAAAACCTGCCATTCGATTGCTGGGTTATACTCACATTTTAGCACTCATTTCATATCATAATCGGTGCATTGCCATAAAATCTCCATAGCCATAAAATCTCCATTAGCCATAAAATCTCCATTATACTAGACTATATGCACAATCTGATCAGATACCGGTATATTGGGCCACACAGACAGTATTCGAGCTGGTTTACAATTCTTTAACAACTATATTCAAACATATTTGGATTTTCGAACAAGTTACTCGGGTTGAAACTTCACGCATGCTCAGTGGCTTTATTCTACCTGCTATACCCAATCGTAAGCAAGAACACTATGTATTCTGGTCAACTCGAGTGCAACTGGGGGTTACATGGGTTGGGTAGATCAGAGATTAAGCGCATGCGCAAAGGTTACTCAAATTAACTTATTCGAAAATGTTCATTAGCACAAGATCTTTATATGCCAAGTGTTGATCCAGCAGGGCCCGGTATTAGAAAGTCACAGTCCAAAAAGACCCACTTTTTATCACTAAACACATGTCTTAATTCTATATCTATTTTAGAAAAATCAAGTTCTGTTAGTAGTCAGATTAAACAAAATTTTGAATGTTTAAGTGTTAACAGTTAACAAATCTTAGAAAATATACAGTACAGCCTGACAATGAATTTACAGCATACAATGAATCACTAAAACTAGTGTACGCCTCATTAAAGTTTTTAACTGAAGTAATCTTTTTATCGCCCACTGCACTTTTCTTACAGTTTTTAGTATCAAAACACTACGACCTACAAATACGTTCTAAATTAATTCATAGCACATATTGTGAAAAGTGAGCCTTCTCGTATAGAGCGTTCCTGGTTCCTATGACGTTGTAGTTAGTGTAAGAAGAGTCCGTACATGGAAAAAACCTGCTTTACACATTATAAACAGTCCTATGGCTTTTAACTGCACGAAACTCCAAAATGTAGTTTGTTTTAAACAACACTTAGGCATATAGTTCACTCCTTTATTGTGAACTCGTTGGGACCATTTAAATTCGTTCCTATATATCCATATATCATTTTCATAAAATAGAAAAACAAGAGGGCCAAGATGGCCCTATATTGCTCGCCTGACTACAATTGGCTATAATACATGGGGTCATGATTTTAACATAATTTGTAGAGGTTCACTACACAATGCTTAGTAACATTCCAAATATCTAAGCTGTGTCTGTGGGCGTTGTTGATTTTTCCAGTTTTCCCTAAATAAGCCTGTATGAAATAAAGTTCAATTAATTTTGACCCGGGGGTCACGATTTGGACAGTCTTGGTAAAGGTCCACAAGGCAATTCTATAGGCTAAATATCTCAGCCCTAGGCCTTGTGGTTTCAGAGAAAAAAGATTTTTAATGTTTTTCCTGTATAAAGCTATGTTAAACCAAGTGATCCCCCCCCCTGGGCAGGGTCAATTTTGACCCCGACGGTCATAAATTGAAAAATCTTGGTAGAGGTCCACTAGACAATGCGACATGCTAAATATCTAGGCCTTGTGGTTTCAGAGATTTTTTCAGTTTTTCTCATTTGTTGCCATAGCAACCAGAGTTCTGCCTGGAATGGAATTTTTTTCAACACCTTTGATAGGGCTATATGCAAGGAACAACCCTGCAAAGTTTCATCAACATCGGCCCAGTGGTTTCAGAGGAGATGTCGTTTGAAGGAAATGATTGACAGATGGACGACATACGTCGAGTGATCGTAATAGCTCACCCTGGCACTTTGTGCCAGGTGAGCTAAAAAGTCAAGCGGAGAATTGTTTTTCCCCAATATCCCAAGTTGTTATTTACATAGTTTACTGTGTTTTGATTTTTTAAACACACAATGTCAAAAATGTATGATTGTACCTTTTACACTCACCTTTCTTCACACTGCCTATCAGCAGTTCAGTCATAGGATGACACTTTATGGTAAGGCCATCTTGGCCCTGTATCATTCACCTGGCTATTATTAGCTACAACACAAGGTGAAAATCTTTTCGCAGAAATGGGCAATTCTGATCTGAATGGTTTCGAGGTCCACTATATAATGCTACATTCCAAATACATAAGTTCTGAGCCTTGTGGTAGTAGACAAGAAGATTTTTGAAATTCTACCTTTTGCTAGTCACATTTGATGTACAGTAAATACATGTACCTGTACTTAGAAAAGATCACACAAACAAGACTGCCATGGTTTAAAAACATCTTTTATCATTTAAATAATACATACTGTATCCAGTATCATAATAAAGAATTATGGACAAATATACAACTTTTTCAAACTCAAATAATAAACTTAACCAGTACAGTACTCTTAAAGCTTCAGTGAACAATATGGGAAATATTCCCTTTCTTGATTCATAACATTCTTGGACCTAGATACTAGCACACACGGCAGACCTTGTATGCAATGTTTTTCAATTACATTTGCCAAGAAAATTGTGGAGTTATTGTCGTAGGAGTTTTATGGTTGTTTTTACAGGTGGGCAGTTTACCCGACCAGCGTTCCTGGGAAGAACCAGTACTAGACTCCTATCCTATGTAAGAAACTGCCAAGTTTATCACATAAAGCAACATGGTCAGTAGCAGGGATCGAACCCATGATCCTCCATCTATGCAAGGTTACAGTGATTTCTTGATTAAAAACCTTTGTCTTTTCACAGCCCTGCTCATTTAAGAATTTCATCAAGTAAAAACTTAAATAAATTCAAAACAAGCCTGTTAAAATTGCAAAATCTCTTTTCCTTCTGTCCATATATTTTTCTGTTGCATAATCTAGCTTCCAATAAAACCTTAGCACATGGCTTTTCCTGCACTTAACAACTTCATAAAACACTGTCACAGGAGTCACCCTGGTTCCTAACACACAAACTGCAGCAGGATGCCTACACAGGCATGTACAGCTGTTGCCAAGCAGCCATATAACCATTCCCAATCTGTTGCTACTTTTTGACCAAAAAACCCAATTCAGGGCATAATTGAAATTTTGGCCAATAATGGTAAAAATTTCTGTCACCGACTCAAGATATCTTTCACCATTCTGCATATTTTGAAGCATTTGGCAATACTGGTGAGTTGCTGGGGAGGCCCTCCATTATTTCTAATCTGCACCAAAGGTAATTGGTCATCATTGTGTGGAGTTTGTTTATCTCGTATCACGATCCTTCTGTCTCCACTCTTGTCACTCTTCCATCATCCAGTGAGAAAAATACCACACAAAATGTAGCATTCTTGGACAGATACACAGTATCGTCACAGACAATGGTACTTCTAATGCATAATTTACATGAAGAATGAAGCTAAAATGATTTCCGCAAAATGTCAAGTCCGTTCTTTCTTTTTTATTGGTCTTTTGCTCATATGTTTTGCAATAATTTCTGAGATTTTCGGTTTATGGTCTAGCACTTTCAACATTTGGTGTTTTGCATCATTCAACTGATCGGATATTAACTTGCATCGCTGGATATTGCCCTGAAAATAAGCCAAAAGAATGAAATTACTCACTGATAAATACACCCTATTTAACATTACATACAGTTAAAGAGACCACACAAAGCCTCAAAAATCTTTTTTGACATAAAAGACATCTGATAACAATTACTATACATGTCTTTTCCAACAAGGCTGGAGATTCTCTTAATCTTACAGGGAAATCATTGATATTTTTAAATATTATTATTATTATCATTATGTGCAGCCACCTTGGTGCAGTCGTAGCAGGTTTGCCTCGGGATCTGATGGTCCCGGGTTCGATCACCACTAGTACATTGTCTCTCTCTCTCTGAGGTTTATTCCATCTGGAGTGAGTCTCAAGAGCGATCACTACAATTTTTAAGAACTTGTTTCGCAATCGAGAACAAATAAATTAGTATAAATTTAATCATTAATATTATACATCATAGGTCATGTATATCACACATCTCTACACATTTTTCCGATAAAGGTAACAGTTACCTGAGTGAGTTCATGGATCATTCCTGATTCATCTTCCAGCAGACTGGTCTTCAGTGGAGGTTCAGGCCCTATTGCTGTCTGTAGACTGGTTAACTGATTATTCAGCTCCTTCTCTAGTGCATACTGTAACACAGTCAAACAGTTTTGTTAATGTTTCTGCAGACTGCTAATAATTCACCTCTTTAAACTAATTCCTATAGTTTCACCCAAGCAATGCTGAATACTAAAACATCATTAACAAATTTTCTGCCACTGTTTGACTTTCCACAATTTCAGACAATTAAGTAAACACGAGCCATGTTGACATGACCAACCACCCCACCCAGTTAATAAATCTTCAATAATATGTCAGACAGTGTTCCATTAGACTGACCAATTTTGACAAACTTAGCAAAGAAGCTATATATTAAAATCAGAGTTCTTTTTCCATCACACACATTTGGGAGCACTTCTGGG
>JAFMSR010000015.1:13098558-13121058 GCA_022818135.1 Saxidomus purpurata
ATGACCTTAAAAGTCGATGCGCCATAAAACACCATTCATTCATTCTTTTGAAACCCCAGGTGGGAGTTTTTATGAGTTACAGAATATCGATGTTTGTACAATCCCAGTAACTTTCTATGATAAACTGTGACATACCTTCAAAAAATAGTTTAAATACACGCGATCTCGTGCAACACCATAATATAGCCAACCGCAGACAAACCTTTAAATAATGAACTACATGTATTTTACGGGTGTGTGTATGTTTATATATCAATGAATTATTAGTTTACTGAACGCGATGTTTCTCATAAAAAAGGCATTTTCTTTTTGAAGTTTGCACAGTAAAAGTTCATTGACTTTACAAGCAGCTTTAATGAACATGTTCCGAAGTCGGTGAATGTTCTAGCATAAAACATAAACTGATAATTATTGACGCTTTTCATTTAAAAAGATTAACTTTTTACGCTATCACAGAACATCGGAATACCTATAGCAGAGAAGGAAATGAAAAGAAGACAGCAATTCAGTCGCGGGGGGATTTGATTGGCTCGGGCACAGACAGATCGAGGGATTTCCCTTTGCTGACAATACAAATCAGAGCAAGACTTATTTCAAAAGAGAGAAACGTCAATTTTTAACGATTTAGCTAAGTTATTACCTAAGCATACATTGACTTCGAATATCTAAATAGCCTTGACATTTATGATTGACTGATAAAGTTAATAGATTTACTGCTTTATGAATGTAAATTTCTCGTTCTATTCTTTAAACTACTCAACCAAATTGAATAGTTGAAAATCTACTGACGGAAGAATTAGTTTTTACAATATCACCACTAAATATATTTTTTAACAATTTTATAAATTGCTCCATCATGTTTATGTATAACTCACAAATGAGTGATTCGTTGGATTCTTATTTAAAATTTTGATGGTCACTTTGAACGGTAATATCACTTTAAGAAATTAATTTATTGAAAGAAATAACAACCCTCAGCGTTTCAGCTAATACATGTAGTTACAGTTTAAACCAGTAAATTTTGCGAAATCAGACATGTAATGTCGTTTATCCTTCATGTACTTTTCGGCGGATAGCGATTAGCTACAAATGAATATTTTGACACGAAGAGATATGTTTAATATAGTTACGTTCTTCTTGTAGAATGCAATGTTTTTATACAACAAAAGTATCAAGTATAAAGCATATTGAAAACCATCGACAATAAAGTCGAAACATGTGCAAAAAAGCGTTGTAATTAATTTTATTTTTTTAGTACAGTTATAGTTTTTATGTTATTGCGATCAGGTTTATGGGCGTGCCTCTGTAAGTCAGTGAAATCCGGCCATGATGCAAAAAATGTTGATTCTTGTTTGTGATTTTAAAGGATTTTTCAACAGTAAAATGGCTAAATCTAGAATGTTTCTCCTAGAAAGTGTCATTACCTAATACTATACGTTTCATAACGGGAAAAATGCTAATAAATGTAAGAAAAATCACACCATAGCTGGAACTTATATTTGAATAAACTAATAATCAACACAGTTTTCTATCACGTATTCCTGACAGAAATAGTAAGTAAATTAATAAAATGTTATTCAAGGAACAATCAGCAAGAAAATGTCAGATCGTTAATAAAAACGTTAATAAAAAAGAAAACCTAAGCTGCCATAAAAAGTGTATAGTACTGCACTTAACTATACTATAATAAGTTGATATTTAAAAATATTAAACATAAATGAAAACGTATAGATTCCTATTTAAATCATTTTGCTTTGACAAATGTCAATTTGGAATAGTTAATAGAAATGTACTTGATATGAAATATGTGATATTTGTCTCTACGAATAAATGGCTTTGCTATTTTCATCAATATATCTAGCCTGAATTTTCTGAAGTTTGAAATAAAACGTGACATTATTATTTCCGTAACATTTCTGTAAAGTCTTTGGAAGATGTACAGTCGAGTGTGTGTGTGTCTACTATTTTAAACCGAATATCATTCTTCTGTATCGGTTAAACTTTATATATCCAGAACGCCGGCCATAGGTCCTATCATCTTTACCAGTCTCCGATGACATACCTTAAAATCTCGGTAATAAGCCGCGGCTTATTTACCGTTTTCGTAAAAAGTTGGTGACTTAGTTTCCAGACCCGCTTACTATGGATGCGAAATGGGTCTTGTCACACCGTCTCTATCGTTGAATTCCATTATTCTTCGATAATGTATCACCAACAAGTTATGTAGCGATCCTCCTTCCTGAAGCAAGTGAACGTGCCTTTTTAGAGCCACATCCGTCGCAAATGGCTCACAAGACTATAATACTGGCGTAATCCAGTGCATGAGGGCTCCACTACTTGCACTACTTAAGTGAAACAATTTTTTTTATTGCCATGTATTATTAAAGGTCCACTACTAAGCGAAAATTAAGTGACAGTTATTTCAATGGCAAGTACATTACCTTATGCAAGACACTAAATAATGAAGATTGTCAGGTTAAAATTTACAGAAAGTGTTTGGAACACGAAGAAAAGTATGTGTATTATGTTGAAATCTCAGTGATTTGACAAAATGACTACCAAGGTCTTTTTAACTTTCTTCATAATGCATAGAAAAATAAGTGTACATGTACTTAGGTTTATTTAGAATTTTCTACATACCAACTTTCATTTTTTATTAAAAATATCTGATTTCTGTGTTTTTTAAAGTATATTTGAATTTTCGCTTTCCGTAGTATTGGACCTTTAAGAGAAATTTCCCTTTGTGAATTCGTCCTCCTGCAATCACGTGTCATGCAAAATTTGCCCAATTTACAGCGCCGCATTACTAAAGTCATACACGTATAGACACATTTCACAAGTAGTCCTTACACTAAGTCTTGAATTGATTTCCAAATGAAAAAGCTTTTCTTTGCCAGCTTAATGTTGCTTACATTACAGCACATGCATACCATGTTAGTAAAAGTTTATCAGTGATTAATGACATTTATGTTAAGTGGCAGACATTATAATTATTATTGAACTCTACATCACAAATTATTATTTAAAAAAAAAATGTAACTAGCATTGTTTACATTCATTCATTCTTTGGCCACGTGGGTCAACATAAAAACTTGATTTGAGTAAGTGATATAAATTGGAAGTTTTTATGCTACCATTTGATGATTTGTTTGGAAATTTAAATCAACTCCTTGAGCACCAGAATACACCTTCAAGCTATTTGCATGATAACAACAGCAAGTGGAAACTGAAATGTCAGTACTGACGGAAACATCGAATATATTTACATTTAAAAGCGGTTGACAGTGCATCAGGGGAAAGACGGCGGCATATGGCAACAAATAAGAATAGATCATATCTGTTAGATGACGACATTGATGACACAATTAACAACGATTCTTCTTGAGGGCGAAGAAGTGATCGACCGTAGGCAGATAAAATCGCCAGACGTCGCCACAATATCTAACAATGTAATTAAGATTATGTTCCAGTAACATGTGTCAAAGCCTATTACGCTTATTTAATACAGATGATTAACTTTTCCTGTCTGTTTATCTTTGAATTGTATCAATGTTCGGGCTGAAATATCATTTAATACGTCTGTTTTTACTGTTTATAGTCCTGGCTGACTCTAGGATTTCTCCTCGGATGAAACTGACACGACTCCCGACAGGCGCAGGTTGAAGAGACAGATGGAAATACAAAGGAATCCGGGTTTCAGACCCTAACTCTTTTACGAATATACCCCTTGCTTTTGGTGACCGGTGTATAAAACCGATACTCGCGAGACTAGCTTTTGGTATCTTACCAGTTCATCTCAGTGGGAAACACTGAAAAGCGTTTCTGAAATTTCAAATGTCCCGGCCGGGATTCGAACCGAAGACCTCCAGATTGGTAGTCCAGAGCGTAAACCACCCGACCATCGCGCAACCAAAATACCATACTAATTTTAAATGAAAAAGCAAATAATTTCTAAAGATTTTTTTTGCGCAAATAATATCAATATCTATTTATTAATACGTGTCATTGGCCAATGAAACGGCTGGAAATTTCGTGGAAGGATAATAGTCTTATATGAAGGTAATACACTTATTTTTAGGTAATCTTGCAGAGTCCGGGTTAGTTTGGGTTCAGTTACCTAGTTCAAAGGTAATAACTTTGACGGTAATATTACTATTTTTTGTTAATTTACAAGCTTCTTTGATTATCAATTCTTCGCTCAAAAATCCATGACTAAATTTGGATGTTACACGTGCACGTCACATTAATCTTACATCGTAAGATGCCATATCGATGAAATTGATCGTTGTTTGTACAAAAATTGTTTGTCCAATTTTGCCTTTTACATGTACACTCTACAGTACATGCATGATCCTGATAAGATTTCTCGCTTTCCAATGTGCAGTTATACACTCTGCTGGAGCTAATTATATATTACCCTTTTATCGGTCAGACTAGAGCCATTAATTATCTGTGCAGATGTTTAACATTGCTCATGGCACTTTCTCACCAGTTATATTATTGTTCAAAATTTTAAGATAAAAATATATACTGACGAGAAAAAGAAACGCCTCATCGAAAAGTGGCGTTTATTTTGTTGCCAAGTTTACATTTATATGCAAACGTCCAAAATGTACATGTATTCTGACCAACAAATCCAACCAACCGAAACTCGCACGATTTTACTCAGCCAATTGTTAAATTCACGTACCTGCTCACGATTTCCTCGTGCACTCAGTGCGTTTTAATCATGTGGCTTTATCGAGTAAATTCTACACCGATACATGTGCTAGTCGACATATAACCATATATCCGTGTCTTTTTTGACAATTACCCAGTTTCTGATAATGCCGAAGCTAAATAGTGAAGAGAGAGCCAGGGTTTTGGCAATGCTTGAATGTGGGCGAACGCAAGAACAAGTCACTAGACGTTTTAACGTCTCTCGTTCGACAATATTACGTCTCATTCGACGTGTCAGAGACACGGGAACGTTTGCCGATAGGCCACGTTCAGGCAGACCCCGTGTAACGTCAGTACGGCAGGATAATTACGTACGTCAACGCCATCTACGTGACATATTTTTGACAGCTAATTCAACGTTACGCGTAGTAGTAGGAAACCATGGACGCCCGGTTAGTCGACATACGGTGAGAAATTGACTCCGAGAACGGGGGATTAGATGCCGCAGGCCGTACCGTGGTCTAGTGCTTACGCGACGTCATCGTCAACAACGTGTTATTTGGGCCCGCAACCATCGCGGTCAGCGCTGACAAAATGTAGTGTTTAGTGACGAGTCACGTTTCAACTTGTCGAACGCCGACGGACGTATTCGTGTCTACAGGCGACGTCATGAACGCTACGCTAACAATATAGTTTGAATGAGGCGTTTCTTTTTCTCGTCAGCATATGAATTAACCAATTTTATAACCAAAAAATGTAATCTGTTTAAAAGTTTTTGTTATTGACCAGTGTTTAACAATGAAAAAAGTTTTTGACTATACTACTAAAAATTGAGAATCCACTCACTTTGTTAGGTATATTTTCATTTCTCAGTATATTTTCATTTCGAAGTAGCTCGGTGTCATTTTGTTTCTAACACGATCCGCAACTTTTCGTATACAGATATAGAGGGAAAGAAGCTCTACATTATTTAACGATAAAATACATCATGTTTTCCACGGGCAAAACGTAGGGGTAAATGTCGCACGCGTCCAATCGCATTCCGTGCTTGTAAGTTACTATGGAATGTTGCTACGCGTAGAACATAGTTCGTGCTATTTTTCAAAGACAATTTCATGTTAAAATCGAAATAATAAATGCATCTCTGTATTTATCGTTTAATAAAATACAGCCAGTCATTAGGATGCTTCGCACTCGTGATTTAATTACTACGCATCCGAATTCCAGACTGTATTTTATTAAACGATAAAATACAGGAACACATTTATTATTTCTTAAATAAAATGCACGTACAAATAAAAGATTCAGTAACAATATTCAGGACTGAGTAAGCTTGACACTTGTATGTGCATACCCTGTTGCGACAAATGTATGTGAATTCTCGCACAAAAATTGTATTCTGGATTGTAAAATTATTCTTCATCTGAATTGACTTCAGTTTAAAATTTGGAGTTTAATATACCTGACGCAAAAAGTAAGGAAGCCCAATAGTGCCACTTTTTTTAAATGATTTTTTCAACATAACTAAGTTGAAAATTCAAGATACTAATTTGAATATTCAAGATATTAAGTTGTGTACACTAAAACCACCATCCTCGGTAACCCAGGCTATTCATTACCCAATTGAATATATGACCGGAGAGAAGCGGCAGGAATTAACCGTGTGTTCCGACGATGTGAAATCACGTGCTATACGATCTATTGTACTGTACATGTATTAAACAGATCACTGTCAATGAAAAGTGACAAAAACCTTATGAAAAAGGCAGATTAACAGGTCAAATGTCACAGTAAAAGACAAGATTAACACAATTTAACACAATGTAACACAATTTAGCGTGGATTGTCAAAAAGGAATATACTGCTGCTTCAAATCAAGGGGCGACCAGTCCGCCATGTCGTAACAACTTTTATATTTCCATTCATCTCCCTTCAATTGATTTCACATCGGAGTAGATATATTTTTCGCTTTACGTTTATTATTATTGGTGTATTGTGTATAGTACAGATGATACTGATAACTTACCAGTAACAGATGTACAACTACATGCTAAAATTGTGTAATGTAGTAAAATCATAAGGTTGTCTTATTTGTAAACGACAGATGTTTGAAAAACATGTACATTGTACCCCCCTCCTGTCAGCAACCAATTTATCAGTTCTGTTGAAGTCTACTGTGACCTTAACCTTTGACCTGTTGACCTCAAAATCGATAGGGTCATATACTGGTCATGACCAACCTACCTACAAAGTTTGAAGTTACAAAGCCAAAGCGTTATGTAGTTATAAGTTTTTTTCTGTTGAAGGCTAGTGTGACCTTGACCTTTGACCTGTTGGCTGCAAAATCAATACGGTCATCTATTTTCCATGACCAACGAACCAGGGTTCAGAAATTTAGGCAAAAACATTCTCTAAGTATTGTTCGGACATGGTTTGGTCCACCGTCAAACAGACCAACCGACAGACATATACGAACCAAATGTGCAAACCAGTATACCCCTTCATCTTCAAAGTTGTGCAGGAGAGGGGGCACAATTAATGTTGACAGAATGCAACGTAATGCTCGCAAATGAACTTTTATATTGTTTTATATGTTCTGCATGAAACATATAATTTATACGAGTTTATCAAAAATCTAAAATTTCACACTGAATGCCATATTATATGATATTTGTTTGTTATATGGAGATATTTTACCGGCCTAGGTTAATATCAATTGATACAATAGGTGAGGCTGATATTATGTCGGGGCGTGTGATATAGTAGAGCGAGCAGCTTTAATATTAGTATTTATTTACGGATCGTTGACTTATCAGAAGACAAGAAATTTAATGGAAGGTATATACATTTGAGCACATACCGGTTCATTTCTATTTGCGAAAGTGCGTGTTTATGTATACAGCTCCTGAAATATTCGTTTTATATGGCTTCACACTTAAAGCTACTCTTATTTGCAGTTGAAACAAATTAAATTTTCAAAAATGATAAACTAATACATAAATATAAATATAAAGCTATAATTAACAATAAGGTAAAAATCCAGGTAGGAATTTGCAAAAAATCGCTGGTTTTACGGCACCGCCACACTATATGTTTATTATTTTGGAATTTCAAAAACGTTTGCAACGCTTTATTATTTGGTATCGTATTATTTCAAATCTACAGATATACTTTACAGGAATTTATACTGGAACCTTTTTATATTACTATATGTTCTAAAATATGTTATTTTCATACAGTTTGAAGAACCGTATTTTTTTTACCAAAATCCGAGAGCGAACTCAAAACTTAAAACGATGATGATCGTCAAAAAAACATAATCTAAATTGTTTTAATGTTACCCATTACATGTACGTTAAACTTTACAAAAAAGCGCCCGTTTTTCATCAAAATTCCATTTAATACAATTATTTGTTTTACTTAAAGGCTAAAGCATAGATCCAGAAGCAAGAGCACCGCCTGCGGGTTCTGGACGTTCGTCTGATTTTATCCTTTTACGGTTTATTAATTACCATTTTTTAAGTGACAGTGTCCTTGACCTTGACCCCGAAACATAATCCCACAAAAGGTTTTCGTAAATAATGACACTAAGTTTGGTTTTAATTCAACTACAACTAAAGGTATTGTATTTTTCCATTTTTCTATTTTTCAGAAAACAAATCATTGACCTTGATCCCATGAGCCCCAAACACATCCCATTTAAAGTCTTTGTTTATTATGTATAATCTATTACACACTTAATGATTTAGTTACATTATGTCAGTTGTAACTAAAGATATTGAACATATTACCGTTTTTTATTTTTTAATTACAGTGACCTTGACCACAGTAATCCAAAAACACAATATCATTTAAGATGTTCTTGAACACTTACTACAAACAAAAGTCAACTGTAACTAAAGATATTGATATGAAGAAAGCAAAACACAGAAGAATAAGAGAAACACTTTTGCGAAGTGACTTTGGCGAACATTTACATAAAGCAGAAGAGAAAATTACATCAAGTCCTTGCGGTAATGTATATTAATATGTAGTATTATGTAGTCTGTAACGTGTCATTGCCAGGAAAATAGACCAGACTGGTTATTGTAATTCCGTTTGACTTCAATGACAGCTCAATAATAAATCCAAAGCGCAAAATTCCTACAGGAAATCGGATTCTGAGAAAGATATGCGCAGAAAATATGTGTGATGAAGAAGCATTGATAAAAAATTCTGTAGTCATCAGCAAATATATAAAACCGAACATTTATGAATTTTTGTCGATATTTTTCCGGAACTCAGTGTAATGAAATTGATCGTTGTCTTTTTACAACAATCATATGCTATTGTTACACCAGCCCTTGGTAATACCACAAAGCTTTTAAATGCACCAGATATTCAAATGATTTTATCTCAATTCATAGTAACAATACAATGCGAGATATCAGATCAACTTGGCATGTTTTAGATTATAGCAATCTATTTCTGCTGAATAAAGCTTCACAAACACATTTGATTATCAGATATTCTTGTGTTTAATGAATAAAAGCATGAGAAGATTAATACCATTAGAGATAAATAGAGTGACATATATTATATTGTAAACAATGGCAAACTAGAACTGTCACTGAAAATCACTACACAATAAATGGCTTCAGTTTTATCTTACCATGTTACTGATACCGTAACTACGGCTTATGGTGAACATTTCTGAGATGCTAATTTGAAAGCCGGTATGCGGTACAGGAATAACATGATGGACCTTTAACCGGCGAAATTGATACATGAATTCTGTACGTTGTCAGGTTGAGATGAACATTTGATCTCATGTTCCGCAAAGATCAAATTCTTCGGGAGACATGGTGCAAACACGAAGACTCGATGACTCCTAGACGTGACATTGATCTTGAACTTGAGGGGTTGTAACATGAATTACAGTGTATGCACGTCGTCTGGATGAGATAGAGGATAAAGAGCTCATACGAAGAACATAACGAAAGGGACCCTCTATACATGGTCCACCTTTACTTACCTCTAGCTTCCTAGGCAAAACTTGCCGCAGCTCTATCCTACGTTTCATTTTGGCATACAAAATTTAAAGTATCTCCCACTAAAAACCTCCGTTCAGACATAAAATTCAAATTTAACAACATAATTAGAGAAATTCTGGGATTGGTCATAGACGCAAATACACGGGAAAAGACTAGATCTTATAAAATCAGTAAAGCAATCAATCTGCTACGAAGAACTAATGACCTTTAATTGTGTTAGAGTGAAGTGCGAAAATCATTTTAGGAAAGAGTTTACATAAGCCTAGCTCTCTTCTCAGTCCTAATATTAGCTCGATTGTGAAGAAAGATTGGAAGTGTCATTTGAAGAGGTACGGTCGCGACCTTATTAGGGCTCGAACCCACGACCTCCCGGATAAGCGGAAGACACCTTTACGTCTGCACCACCGCTCCCTCAATCCTAATGTATATATTATGAACCATTTGTAAATAAATATTGCTTTAACTATAAATCACTTTGGCCGTTTGTTTAAAATAACAGGTTTAATTTAATATCTACGAACCCATGTGCGTTTAGCCTTTTTGAAAAGTCATGATCACGAATGTACATGTAAATATATACTCCGGAGCCCACGTTCCGAGTTATTCTGGTTTGAGCCAGGACTTTTGGGAGAAATCATTTACTTCCTGTATCTCGGGAGATTTACGTCGTCATACGCCGGACACTTTGTAAATTAATGAGAATTGAAGAACGGTAAGACCAAAGACAAAAACAATAAAAATTTTAACAAAATATGTATAACAGGAGGCCATTCAATGCTTCACATGATGAAAAATTGTATTTTTCACTATTTTCAATTCATGTGCTTTTAAATTAGATTTATAACATACAAGACCACTTTTGCAAATTTGACACCTGCTTCAAGTTTGTAAACGAACCTTAATTGACAGGTTCCCATCCATCATTTTTCCGTATTTTAAGGTACAAAGTTTGACGTTTTTTGTGGATTTCAAACATATGTACCAGTGCCTTATGTAAAAAAAAGTGTCTCAATTTAAAATATTTGTAAAATACTGAATTATTTAGCAATATTCTTCAACAATAAACAAAGTTTAAGGCGTAGCAAAAAAACTTAAAACCACTGTGAACCTGTATTGACACATGCATTGTACATCTGTGAGAAAAGCAGCTAAACTGTAATGTTTCAGAACGAGTATCCGTAGGGCGCCAAGACTATAGGCCAGTTTTTACAACACTATTGAGAGATATCCTGTGATGCTAGTTTACTATTTTGTTTATTAATTTTTCTGATTTTTAAAATATATTCCTTTCTATAATGAACTAAAACTTTTCACCTCTGAAACACATAAGACTAACCTTCGTGGAATTCCTCCAAAGAGCTGTTTTATTGGTTGTTATTCCTAGGTTACCCTGGTCAGGCGCGACCCAACGGCACCGGAAACGGAGCCATTTTTTTAAACACGCACTAGTTCCGACCCAGCGTCCGACTTTCCAACAATTTTTCATGAAGTACTTACGCAAATTTAATGACAATTGTTGCATTTTAAAGAGAGGTAGTTCATTTTTACGTGGAAAGTATCTTATTTGTAATGTATTTCTTTCAAAATATGTTTCGGAGCAATTGTTTTCTTATCCCACCGGTACGACGGTATCCGCGTTTATTCAAAGAAATACACGATGTTTGTTAAAGCCGTTACAAAGACGTTAAATATCCAAATATTAAAGGTAATTAAACACAGGACCTGTGCGTTTTTTGTCTTTTACTACTGACATTAAGTGAAACCACATAATGTTAGAATTTTGATCTTTTTTTAAGAATTAGTTACTGCTTTGTCTTTATTTCATGAATTAATAGCTGTGATATTTGATCTTCACGATGCTTGTAAAATGAATAAAAGACTGTTTTATTCAAGACAATCTGACTAAACAGAGTCTGATAAATAAATAGATTTCTAAAGGACAACATATATCGATAAATGCCTCACTTTTGCACAACTAATCCACATTGAAGCCTTAGCGCGTTGATAGGCTTATAGTGTCACGCATGGCATTGATAAGCTCATAGTGTCATGAAGTATAGTGACATGTAGCGCGTTGATAGGCATATAGTGCCATGCAGTGCGTTGATAGGCTTATAGTGCCACGTAGCGCGTTGATAGGCTTATAGTGCCATGTAGCGCGTTGATAGGCTTATAGTGCCATGTAGCGCGTTGATAGGCATATAGTGCCATGCAGTGCGTCGATAGGCTTATAGTGCCACGTAGCGCGTTGATAGGCTTATAGTGCCATGTAGCGCGTTGATAGGCTTATAGTGCCATGTAGCGCGTTGATAGGCTTTTAGTGCCGTGTAGCGCGTTGATAGGCTTATAGTGCCATGTAGCGCGTTTATAGGCTTATAGTGCCATGTAGCGCGTTGATAGGTTTATAGTGCCAGGTAGCGCGTTGATAGGCTCATAGTGCCACGTAGAGCGTTGATAGGCTTATAGTGCCACGTAGCGCGTTGACAGGCTTATAGTGCCATGTAGCGCGTTGATAGGCTTATAGTGCCATGTAGCGCGTTGATAGGCTTATAGTGCCATGTAGCGCGTTGATAGGCTTATAGTGCCATGTAGAGCGTTTATAGGCTTATAGTGCCATGTAGCGCGTTGATAGGTTTATAGTGCCAGGTAGCGCGTTGATAGGCTCTTAGTGCCACGTAGCGCGTTGATAGGCTTAAAGTGCCACGTAGCGCGTTGATAGGCTTATAGTGCCATGTAGCGCGTTAATAGGCTTATAGTGCCATGTAGCGCGTTGATAGGCTTATAGTGCCACGTAGCGCGTTGATAGGCTTAAAGTGTCATGTAGCGCGTTGATAGGCTTATAGTGCCACGTAGGGCGTTGATAGGCTTATAGTGCCATGAAGTGCATTGAAAGGCTTACAGTGCCATGTAGTGCGTTGATAGGCTTATAATGCAATGTAGAGCGTTGATAGGCTTATAGTGCCATGTAGCGCGTTGATAGGCTTATAGTGCCACGTAGGCCGTTGATAGGCTTATAGTGCCATGTAGGGTGTTGTTAGGCTTATAGTGCCATGTAGTGCGTTGATAGGCTTATAGTGCAATATAGCGCGTTGATAGGCTTATTGTGCCATGTAGTGCGTTGATAGGCTTATAGTGCAATGTAGCGCGTTGATAGGCTTATAGTGCAATGTAGCGCGTTGATAGGCTTATAGTGCCACGTAGGGCGTTGATAGGCTTATAATGCCACGTAGGGCGTTGATAGGCTTATAGTGCCATGTAGTGCGTTGATAGGCTTAAGCTCCCCAGTGGTGTTTTTGCCACTGACCGTTCCAAGGCGGTGCCCCACTGTGTTCCTTTAATTGTTCGTTTTGTCCTCGTGCTTTGTATGCTAGTGTGTGTTGGTAGTGTACGTGTGTGTGTGTGTGCATGATTGTGTGTGTGTGTGTGTTGTGTGTGTGTGTGTGTGTGTTGGTGGTGTGCACTTCTGGGTGCTGTGGGGCTCGTTTTGGAGAGGCTGCGTTTTTGGTACGTGGCTTTCCCTGTTTGATATTTTGTTTTTATAGTGCCATGTAGCGCGTTGATAGGCTTATAGTGCCATGTAGTGCGTTGATAGGCTTATAGTGCCATCTAGGGCGTTGATAGGCTTAAAGTGCCATGTAGCGCGTTGAATTACTAGAATTGAAGTGCTATGTAGCGCGATGATAGGATTGAAAGGGCCATGTAGCGTAATGAATTACTAGGATTGAAATGCCATGTAGCCGGCGTTGAATTACTAGGATTGAGTATCATGTAGCACGTTGAATTAGTGTGTCATGTAGCACGTTGATGTGATTGAAGTGCTATGTAGCGCGTTGATAGTATTGAGGTACTATGTAGCGCGTTGATAGGATTGATGTGCTATGTAGCGCGTTGATGGGATTGATGTGCTATATAGCGCGTTGATAGGATTGATGTGCTATGTAGCGCGTTGATGGGATTGATGTGCTATGTAGCGCGTTGATAGGATTGATGTGCTATGTAGCACGTTGATAGGATTGAAGTGCTGTGTAGCGCGTTGATAGGATTGATGTGCTATGTAGCGCGTTGATAGGATTGATGTGCTATGTAGCGCATTGATAGGATTGATGTGCTATGTAGCGCGTTGATAGGATTGATGTGCTATGTAGCACGTTGATAGGATTGATGTGCTATGTAGCGCGTTGATAGGATTGATGTGCTATGTAGCACGTTGATAGGATTGATGTGCCATGTAGCGCGTTGATAGGATTGAGGTGCCATGTAGCCGTTGATAGGTTGAAGTACCATGTAGCCGCGTTGATAGGATTGATGTGCCATGTAGCGCGTTGATAGGATTGATGTGCTATGTAGCACGTTGATAGGATTGAAGTGCTATGTAGCGCATTGATAGGATTGATGTGCTATGTAGCGTTGATAGGATTGATGTGCTATGTAGCGCGTTGATAGGATTGATGTGCTATGTAGCACGTTGATAGGAATGAAGTGCTGTGTAGCGCGTTGTTAGGATTGATGTGCTATGTAGCACGTTGATAGGATTGATGTGCTATGTAGCGCGTTGATAGGATTGAAGTGCCGTGTAGCGCGTTGATAGGATTGAAGTGCCATGTAGCGCGTTGATAGGATTGAAGTGCCATGTAGCGCGTTGATAGGATTGAAGTTCCATGTAGCGCGTTGATAGGATTGAAGTGCCATGTAGCGCGTTGATAAGTTTGAAGTGCCATGTAGCGCGTTGATAGGATTGAAGTGCTATGTAGCGCGTTGATAGGATTGAAGTCCATGTAGCGCGTTGATAGGATTGATGTGCTATGTAGCACGTTGATAGGATTGATGTGCCATGTAGCGCGTTGATAGTATTGAGGTACCATGTAGCGCGTTGATAGGATTGATGTGCCATGTAGCGCGTTGATAGGATTGATGTGCTATGTAGCACGTTGATAGGATTGAAGTGCTATGTAGCGCGTTGATAGGATTGATGTGCTATGTAGCGTTGATAGGATTGATGTGCTATGTAGCGCGTTGATAGGATTGATGTGCTATGTAGCGTTGATAGGATTAGTGCTATGTAGCACGTTGATAGGAATGAAGTGCTGTGTAGCGCGTTGTTAGGATTGATGTGCTATGTAGCACGTTGATAGGATTGATGTGCTATGTAGCGCGTTGATAGGATTGAAGTGCCATGTAGCGCGTTGATAGGATTGAAGTGCCATGTAGCGCGTTGATGGTTGCGGTGCTATGTAGCACGTTGATAGGATTGAAGTGCCATGTAGCGCGTTGATGGGATTGAAGTGCCATGTAGCGCGTTGATGGGATTGAAGTGCCATGTAGCGTTGATGGGTTTGAAGTGCCATGTAGCGCGTTGATGGGATTGAAGTGCCATGTAGCGCGTTGATGGGATTAAGTGCCATGTAGGCGTTGATAGGATTGAAGTGCCATGTAGCGCGTTGATGGGATTGAAGTGCCATGTAGCGCGTTGATGGGATTGATGTGCTATGTAGCGCGTTGATGGGATTGATGTGCTATGTAGCGCGTTGATGGGATTGATGTGCTATGTAGCGCGTTGATGGGATTGATGTGCTATGTAGCGTGTTGATAGGATTGATGTGCTATGTAGCATGTTGATAGGATTGAAGTGCTGTGTAGCGCGTTGATAGGATTGATGTGCTATGTAGCACGTTGATAGGATTGATGTGCTATGTAGCGCGTTGATAGGATTGAAGTGCTATGTAGCGCGTTGATAGGATTGAAGTGCCATGTAGCGCGTTGATAGGATTGAAGTGCCATGTAGCGCATTGATAGGATTGAAGTACCATGTAGCGCGTTGATAGGATTGAAGTACCATGTAGCGCGTTGATAGTATTGAGGTACTATGTAGCGCGTTTAATAGCTAGGATTTAAGGTTCTTTAAGCGCGTTGATAGGATTGACGTGTCATGTAGAGCGTTGAATTTCTAGGATTGAAGTACCATGTAGCGCATTGAATTACAAGACTATTAGGTATTATAAATCTGACATTTTGGATAATTTAAAAACTGCTTTTTGATAATATTTAATATCATTTGTTAGAGCCCTGTTGCATTGACTAAGCTCACAAAAACTAATCTTTATACTAGACTGCACACATGTTTATACTTGAAAAAATGAATAAAATTTATATCACTTCGTACCATTTTAAGATGTATTTCAGGAACACGGAAACATAAATGAAGGTCTTTCTTTACTATCTTCTCAAAGTTTACGGGAACATATAAAAGAGTCCTATTACTAAAACAAATTTTAGTCTAGCATTATGAGGATCTAAATCAAAATAATTACATTTGTGATAATAAACTTTATATCGGAATGAAGTAAAACCGTTTTAAACAAATTAAAATCAGCACTACGAGGCAATTCAAAGAATTTTGCAATCAAATTTAACCATCTTTAATTATTTCTTAAAGAATGCTAGTATTAAACGTAGCAAGAGACTAACAGTGAAATGTTATCATTAGCTTCATCGTTTTAGTCACTAGACTCTGTCTGCCGAAGTTTTCATTGTAAAGATTTCATAACTAAGCTTATGCTTAACCTTTGTTGTAATGGATGTCGGATAAGCAAGAAGAACAATTTGGGCGTTAAAGTGTCGGATGAGCAATAAGAACAATTCGGGAGATATGGATGTCGGACGAGCAATAAGAACAATCCGGGTGTTATGGATGTTGGATGAGCAATAAGAACAATTCGGGTGTTTTGGATGTTGGATGAGAAATAAGAACAATTCAGGTGTTATGGATGTCGGATGAGCAATAAGAACAATTCGGGCGTTATGGATGTCGGATGAACAATAAGAACAATTCGGGCGGTATGGATGTCGGATGAACAATAAGAACAATTCGGGCGTTATGGATGTCGGATGAACAATAAGAACAATTTGGGCGTTATCGATGTCGGTTGAACAATAAGAACAATTCGGACGTTATGGATGTCGGATGAGCAATAAGAACAATTCGGGCGTTAAGGATGTCGGATGAACAATAAGAACAATTCGGGCGTTATGGATATCGGATGAGCATTTAAAATAATTTGGGCGTTATGGATATCGGATGAGCAATTAAAATAATTCGGCGTTATTAATGCCGGATGAGCAATAAGAATAATTTGAGCGTTATAGATGTCGGATGAGCAGTAAGAACAATTCAAGCGTTATGGATGTCGGATGAACAATTAGAACAATTCGGGCGTTATGAATGTCAAATGAGCAATAAAAATAATGGGTGTTATGAATGTCAGATGAGCAATGAAAATAATTAGGGTGTTATGGATGTGGGATGAGCAGTTAGAATAATTTGGGCGTTATGGATATCAGATGAGCAATAAGAACAATTCGGGCGTTATGAATATCGGATGAGCAATTAGAACAAGTCAGGCGTTATGGATGTCGGATGAACAATTAGAATAATTTGGGCGTTATAGATGTCGGATGAGCAGTAAGAACAATTTGGGCTTTATTGATTTCGGATGAGCAATTAGAATAATTTGGGCGTTATGGATGTCGGATGAGCAATAAGAACAATTTGGACGTTATTGATGATGGATAAGTTTCATCTCAGTTGACTGATTTAAACTTGTTCGGTCATCTTCTTCGTATACATGTAATTTTGTCTTCAGACTTATTTCTGTATCTACTAACTGTTTTCCAGACATTAAGATATAATTTCATGAGAGCCTTTCAAAAAATATTGTTACTTATGGTCTATTGCTGAAACAAATTGCATAAAAAACACAGTAATTTGTGCAATTATTGGTTGGTAGGTATTCAGAACAACCTTATCTATTCACTGACCGAGTTATTTATTGTTGAAATATTCATTATCTTGTTCTGTGTCTTTGTTTCTAATGATGAAATTAAACAGGGAGGAAAATAAGAAATCATAGTTCTTGCGGAACAGATTGTTGCATTATCTTGAAAGATATAAGAGTGAGTTAGTTAATTATAAGTTTTTTTGCCATGTACATCTTGGTATGTAACCTGTTTGCATTTCATGTCGCATGAGCCGTTATGTCTAGATGTAAACGGAAAAAACAATAGCTGTCCCTCGTTAGTGACCAATGCCCCCAAAAGAGGTATCTCACAGTCTGTGTCCTCTCAATGTGCTCAACAATTGTGTCATGTAATTTTAAAATCCTTCCATGCATGCGGAGTTACCATGCATACAGGACTTCATTACTTTTAAACACAAGTGTGACCTTGACCTTTAAGATAGGGGCGTTGGTCTTGCACCCGTCACGTCGTCTTGATGTGCCGAACATCTGTGCAAAAATATTTTTAAATCCTTCAATGCATGACAAAGTTACAGTCCGGACACGAATGTGTGCATATATACAGGATTCCATTACCTATAAACTCTAAGTGTGACCTTGACCTTTGGGATAGGGACGTCGGTCTTGCACCCGACACGTCATCTTGATGTGCTGAACATATGTGCCAAATTATTTTCAAATCCTTCAATGCTTGACAAAGTTACAGCCCGGACACGAAACATTGTAAGGACGGACAAACGGGCTGTGCCATTTTAATATGCCAACATTTGGGGGCATAAAACAAAAATAACGATTAAATAATAGTTCAATTACTAGATAAGCCAAATTTATATCAATATCCGATGGTAAAACTTCACATGCAAAGGTGCTTTCATGTTTAAGCTTATGTACGATGTCAATTTCGTGTTTTAAAAAAAAACACCAAATTAAAATTTGGTTAACAGTACTTATTTAAACGAGTTTAGAAGCTCCATCCACATATTAGCGGTCGTTATGGGTGGAGAAAATAATAATGTTCTTAGATCGAGTATGTACACGGCTCGATTAACCAATCGGAAAGTGAGAATTTAGGTTGCGATATTTCATAGATATATTCAATTTTACGTTTTTCGACGGTTTGATGCTGTTTCATTTTTCAATAACAAAACATACATTACATGTATCACTTAAATAGTATAAGTTTCTTACATAACATTACATAATTATATACTTTCACAAATTTGCTAATGAACACCAGCTGCGCCAGTGTTAGGTGTCTATCATTCACTAAGCACATTACAAGATGGTACACACATCGAAAATGACTATACGTTAGGACATAAACACTGTATATATTTGCATATCCGAGTAGCTGACTATGAATCAAGAACTACGTCATATTATTCCATTACAGTAGAAAAGAGCATGTCCGATTTTGATGACAAAAGTGAAAAATGTTTTTTTCTTGAAGGTGCAGATGCAGAAAAAATCGCCAGACCTCGCCGCAAGATAGATAGATAGATAGATTTATTTCAACATAAAATGTACAATTTACATGGCAACTTATAATTAAAACATACAATAAAACAATAAACAAACATGTATGAATTAATATAGCCATGCCAATCAACATTATATGTTAAGGATAACACAAAAAAGAGCTAAAACAAACTCTTATTTCCATTGTGGTCCTTAAGATATAGTATTGTATGACATAGGAAGATACAATTTATCACAGTAAAAAATCACAGCAAAATGCCTTAAGAGAAGTTTGTATAAAAACCCTGATTGAAAGACATTAAAAAAGTCAAGTTAAGCTTAAAAAATGTTCCTTAACCTTGCATTTAAATGAATACAAAGTAGTTGCATCCCTCACATTTTGTGGCAGACTGTTCCATAGACAACAACCATTGTATGCAAATGATTTTTTTCCAAAACTTTTGACCACAGGGAGAGCATATCTCTTACTATCTGACATAGAAAAACCTGTACCATCAAAGGAGGGATATGCCTTTGCTCTAAACCTTGTGGGATAATCATGAACAGTATTGATTAGGGGTAAAGTGCTCACTTAAATATGAAGGGGCAACATTAGAATTAATTTTATAAACATGACAGAGAGTTATCTGATTAACTCTACTTGAAACTGGTAACCAGTTCAGACGTGAAAAATGCTCAATTCCAATATGTGACATTGGATGTAAATTCAACACAAAGCGTATAAGTTTATTTTGTGTGACCTGTAACTTGTTTTTTAATTCCTGTGTTAAACTATTAAACCAGGTAGAAGAGGCATAGTCAAAATGACATTGTATAAGTGATGTAACTAACAGTTTTTTTATGATGCGGGGAAATTCACTTTTACGGTACAGGAATTTTAACCGAGCATTGGATTTCTTAATTACAGACCTAGCCATAGACTCAAAAGACAAATTTTGATCAATGGTAGCACCAAGATATTTAACTGAAGATTTGGATTCAATGGATTGACCATTGCAATTTATTTCAAGATTTGCTTGTTTTTTTAACCTTTGCGTTGACCCAAATAAAATAGATTCTGTCTTACCAAGATGAAGAGATAGTTTATTACATATGAGCCATTGACTGACAATATTCAGGTCCTGACTTAAGAAATTTTCAATATCATACTTGTTTTTGGCAGACACAAGAATTGCTGAGTCATCAGCATAGAGAAGCAGTTTGTTTTTTACAACAGCTGACATGTCATTCACATAAATAAGAAAAAGCAGAGGACCTAATATAGATCCTAATACAGATCTAACAAGACAATAAACTGTTATGCTATGTATGAATGCAGAGCTGTGAAAGGTTTAGTAGACCCGTCTATCACCTTTTCAAGACATTGAACGTTGATTTATACTCCTATGATAATGAACATTGCCATATTTATAACCAAACTACATGATTCTGTATGGAAAGTCATGACTGTCTTATATGGATACTTTGTCTTCATATGATATTGAAATACAGCATATGGAACCGTTATGTCTATATACGATTTCAAACGTTTGGATTAAATTTCCAAGTTTGTCTTATATGGAAGCATTTTGTCATAATATGATATCGAAATACAATAAAATGGAACCGATATGTCTTCGTATGATTTCAACCGTATATTTAGTATAATTCCATATTTGTCTTACATAAAAGCGTTTGGTCTTTATATGATATCGAAACAATATGGAACTGTTATGTCTTAATATAATTTCAACTGTATATAAATTGTAATTCCAAATGTGTCTTATACAGAAGCGTTTGGTCTTTATATGATATCGAAATACAATATGGAACTGTTATGTCTTAATATAATTTCAACTGTATATAAATTGTAATTCCATATTTGTCTTACATAAAAGCGTTTGGTCTTTATATGATATCGAAATACAATATGGAACTGTTATGTCTTAATATAATTTCAACTGTATATAAATTGTAATTCCATATTTGTCTTACATAAAAGCGTTTGGTCTTTATATGATATCGAAACAATATGGAACTGTTATGTCTTAATATAATTTCAACTGTATATAAATTGTAATTCCAAATGTGTCTTATACAGAAGCGTTTGGTCTTTATATGATATCGAAATACAATATGGAACTGTTATGTCTTAATATAATTTCAACTGTATATAAATTGTAATTCCATATTTGTCTTACATAAAAGCGTTTGGTCTTTATATGATATCGAAATACAATATGGAACTGTTATGTCTTAATATAATTTCAACTGTATATAAATTGTAATTCCAAATGTGTCTTATACAGAAGCGTTTGGTCTTTATATGATATCGAAATACAATATGGAACTGTTATGTCTTAATATAATTTCAACTGTATATAAATTGTAATTCCATATTTGTCTTACATTAAAGGGTTTGGTCTTTATATGATATCGAAATACAATATGGAACGTTATGTCTTAATATAATTTCAACTGTATATAAATTGTAATTCCAAATGTGTCTTATATAGAAGCATTTGGTCTTTATATGATATCGAAATACAATATGGAACTGTTATGTCTTAATATAATTTCAACTGTATATAAATTGTAATTCCATATTTGTCTTACATAAAAGCGTTTGGTCTTTATATGATATCGAAATACAATATGGAACCGTTATGTATTAATATAATTTCAACTGTATATAAATTGTAATTCCAAATTTGTCTTATACAGAAGCGTTTGGTCTTTATATGATATCGAAATACAATATGGAACTGTTATGTCTTCATATA
Source organism: Saxidomus purpurata (assembly GCA_022818135.1). Classification (NCBI taxonomy): domain Eukaryota; kingdom Metazoa; phylum Mollusca; class Bivalvia; order Venerida; family Veneridae; genus Saxidomus; species Saxidomus purpurata. Next base: position 13,120,285 of record JAFMSR010000015.1, read on the forward strand.
ATTTCAACTGTATATGAATTGTAATTCCAAATTTGCCTTATACAGAAGCGTTTTGTTTTATGATATCAAAATACAATATATGGAACCGTATGTCTACAATGTATATACGATTTCAACCGTATATATTATAAATCCAAATTCAAGATTATGCATTTATTCAACACAAGCATCAACACTCTAATCCCCAGAAATATAACATACATACATATTACCATACATACTCTACAGTTCTTCCCATATATCTACCGCTCGCCCTTAGAGTTTCTAATTTGTTAAAATATTACTTAATAAACAATAACCTATACAAAATGCATCATTTCGATAAGATTGCATTTGGATATTTATTTTGAAGCGCAAGACGGTATGCAAAGAATGTTTAAATCATGTGACATTTGGTAAAGAAAGATATATCCGTCACATCGAGTAATTGTTTTGCGGGAACTCGGCCAACACTCGTTCCCGCCAAGAAAGTTATTCTTGATTACGAAATTCTCCAACTGCGTGCTCATGGAAGAAACTAATAGGCTTCTAATCCCAAAAATAATAATATTCCTGAAATATGTGTCTTTGGTGCTAAAATTACAACATTCTTTTAAATATTTTATCTTATAACAGATATAGCAAATCAGTAACTTGATTGAAATTGAAGAGGTGAAGTGCTTCATGGGTTCCCAACTTTGTTACACCTTAACAACGGGAAAAAGAGTGCTTGGTTTGTTCTAAATACCTGGTATTAAGAAAATTGTAATAACTTTTTTTTTCACGGAAGACAAG
>JAFMSR010000015.1:13126058-13141058 GCA_022818135.1 Saxidomus purpurata
TTATAGTATTTCACACTTAAGCTACGATGTTTATGTCTCTCGGTTTTTACCGTTTTTTACAATAATCTTAACGTGCATTCAAAGCTGATTTCTTCAAATCGGATTATAGTGGAAAGGTTCTGGATCTATCTACAAATGAAAAGGGCATTTTCCCCGGGGAAGTTGTCAACTCACCACACAAATAGCATTCATCCGTAAAACCAGCATTTTAAGACAGTTCCCAACAAAATATACCAAGCCTCATTTTTTGGTAGCATGAATGAAAACCCTCTTACAAGGGAATACTTCCCCTTTCAAGGCAGACAATAAGAAAGTCATGCTAAAACATACAGCTGGACATTCTTACTTTCTGTGAAATTCATTGAAAGAGGAACTTTTTTTAAATTATATAGTTACGGAATGAATATTATATGAGTGTTTAAATGTTTTCAGCTTTACGGAATGAATTTTTATATATTATTGAATGTTTACAATCATCCCATTCTGTAACCTCAAATATAAACTGTTTATGTGTAAGCATACTTTGCTTGAAGAAGATCGAAATCGTAATGTGATCCGAATCATAACTGTTAACTATTTAACATTTTTGACATGCATTCAGTATTTGTGACCATTATGTATAGTGGACACTGGTCATGAACAGAAACCGCGAAATTTATACCTTGTGGACAGATATACAAGATATTATAGGGCCAGACTCACAATGACTACTTTAAATTAGAAGACTTTTTTGACAGAAAATATTACACACATTTCAAGAGTAATACTATAATCTTTTTTATACGTGAATGGTTTGAATCCTGATATAGTTCATGAGTGGCTGAATTTAATGAACCTTGCAAGAGACAGGGCAGCTTTCAATCACATGAGAGCTTTATCCCGTCTCTTTGAGCATGGTTACTAAAGTCGATCTTTGTATGCTTGGCGTGTTTCTGAAAGACAATATCGATTTTTAGATGGTTCATTCCGGATATACACACAAACAAAACAGATAATTTTGAGTAATTTTGTCTATATATTATTCATATTCTGGGGTTATCACGTAAACAGTTTCAGCCACACCTACTGTATGACGTACCACTGTGTAATCTTGCAGAAAGCGTCTGAGTGACACAGATAAAAAAATCAACACAATTCATCAGTCGTCATCAATACTCATTTTCACTAAAAAGGCAAATTCCCTAGGGGAAGAAGACGAGACAATACTTCTGAACGGTCTTACTTAAAGAGCCGTTGTATCACTGGTAGCGTGTTCGGTTCACGATTGGGGGATTAAGGGTTCGGCCGCCGGCAGTGTAATGGCGGAAATAAACTTAGGTAAGACAAATTAATTCAACATTATCCCTCTCTCTATCTTCGAGATTGATTCATCACGAGTGTGTTTTGAGAGCGATTTATGTTTATATTGAGAACTCGCATATAATATATATACTTAAGGACAAAAGTTCTGTCCGGTATAATTAAAGAAATACAAAAACTGAAAATGGATATTTTGTTCATAATTAGAAAAGCATAAGAATATCATCATTTTCGAGTCATTTAACACATTTTCAATGTTCGTGACGTCGAATAGAATGTTCGTGGGCGTTCAACGCACGTGCAACATGTGTTGTATGCTCACTGTCCTCCAGCCGACATAAAACGCGCAAATGTTTCTATCTTGAAAGCTTCGTAATAACAACATATGTTGAGTATTTGTCTAAATTTTTACGTCTTTCAATGGGACTATCCTTTGGTAACAAAAATCACTTGAAATGTTTGTGATTATAAGCTTCATGTACATAAAATTTAGATAAATGTGAAATTATGGTTTATGCCGTCACGGTTGATTGAATGCTTTTGTATAGAATTCTTTACACCTTGTAATGTAGCAAGTAGTCTCAAAACATAAATTTGCAAATAAAAAATTAAAAGCAATGTACAATTAAAATTTAATTTAACAATTTTGAACCGGACAGCACTTTTGTCCTTAAGTATATATACAGTCCTTACTTTTTAAAGGAGATATATACACCGTCGCAACTGAAGAAAGCACAAAGTATGTAAACATTTATGCATTTACGATGACAAATCTTCACGACTTTATTTAATTTCGTGCTTTGTGCTTAAAAGTAACAAGTGGGACATGATGGCCCTATATCGCTCACCTGAGTACAAGTGCACTTGCCTGGTGGGTGTGGTCAATTTTGACCCAAGCGGCTTAATGTAAGTAGGTGGAAGACCACTAGACAAGGTAACATACCAAATATCTAAGCTCTAGGCCTTGTGGTTTTAGAAAAGAAGATTTTTAATATTTTTCTATACCTAACGACCCCCTGGGCAGAATAAATTTTGACCCTGGGGGCATGATTTGAACACACTTTGAAGAGGTCCACTAGACACTGTTAAACACTAAATGCAAAGGCTCTAAACTTTGCGGTTTTGGAGGATTTTAAGTTTTCCTAATTATATACGTCTATGCAAAACAAGTGACCCCCTGGACGGAGTCAATATCGGCCCCAGGGGCATAATTTATAAACATTTTGAAGAGGTTCACTAGACACTTTACTCGCTAAATATCTGAGCTCGAGATCTTGTGGTTTGGAAGAAGAGGAGTTTTAAAGGTTTTCCTATATATGTCTATGTAAAACAAGTGACCCCCTAGGCAGGGCCAATATTGACCACAGGGGCATGATTTGAACCATCTTGGTAGAGGTAAACTAGACAATGCTATACACTAAATATTTTAGCTCTAGGCCTTTCTAAAGTTTATCCTATATAAACCTATATAAAATCAAGTGACACCCCGGGCGGGTCAATTTTTAAGGTGGTCAATCACATTTAAGCAACATTTGATGACGATTTTTACTTTTTGTATATTTTGTTAGAGACAAAAAGACCCATTATATAGAGTTAAATCCCTATTTGAAATTTACATTTTATTAACTTTTATTAAATTTTGTTATTACTCCCCTTTAATATGAAAGTATTTAAAAAGTTGAGTATTTCTTTTTCTATTTCAGTATAATTTCTACTTTTACATTTGCATTGGTTCGATATACAAATATTTTAACATTCTGAACCAAACGGCAAGTTTTAAAACTACGTGTAGCTTCTGAATTCATTTATTTTCAATCTATCTTGGTTGCGCAGCCAAGATAGGTAAAGGGAGGTAATAATAATTTTTCGAACTTGCATTTCTAATGAATTCCATCTAAATATATAATTGTTAATGCAAATATTTTACAAATATAATACAATATGTCTTATACTTACATCTTTCCTGTATCAAATTTGTACATATGATAAAATAACTATATCTTCGTTGGGCAACCAGGATGTGAAAATCTTACTTGGATTAAGCGCTAAGTGAACTTAAATGAGTGTAAATGATCAGATGTTAAAGTTTCAAACAAATCTGTTACATGGTCAAAATCTGATAATCCACTTTTAATCCAGGGGTCATAATTTGGACAATGGTAGAAATCCACTATACATTGCTACATGTCAAGTTTCTAAGCTTAAGGTCTTTAGTTTCGAAGCTATCTTTAAATTTTTGCTTTTAGTTGCCATGCACCCGAGTCTGTGGTGAATTCTTTGACAATTTTGGGGGCTTAATGCAAGGGGTAACACCCTTCGAAGTTTCTGCATATTGGCCGTGGTTTCAGAAAAGTTTTAAGGACGACGGACAATCATCCATCATAACGCAAGGGTAAAGAAAGTAGAGCTAAGCTTCCAAAATTAGTGAATTTGATATTACGTAAACTATTTGGGAAAAACACATCTTTGGCAAATTTGTGCCCTTGACTTCAAATCAAACAAAAATGGGTATAAAAAAAAAAAAATTCTAAATGTATATCCCATCAAACCATTCGTAAATAGAGAAATGAGTGACTGTTCTACAACGCTTATATTGTGTCAAGCTTAGACAATGGACCCGTTTTCTGGAGCATGGGTAGTACAAATGTTTAAAGAATATTATTAACATAGTCTTACAAAGTTGTCCAAGGACGGTGCTGAAATTCAGCAAGTGCTTTATCAGTAAAGCTATCATGAATAACAGTAAATACTAGTATCTCATAAAACTTGAGATCCTGCTTCTTTGGAGTTATTCAATCGTGATTCATAGACAAAAGTTGATCTGGTTTCACAAAATGTTCTGTGTACAGTTAATTATACTCTACATCAAATCTGGTAATATGATACTGCAGGAACCCATCTCAAAGTGTTATCTGTAACCCCTGACAAACATTGTTATTATAATTTCATGCTATCATTAACCTACCGATAAGAAATTCTAGGAAAAATAGAAAACTTATTAGACAACCTTGTAGGACTAAACACGCAGAAAAGATCAGCAAGAATGATAAAACTAATTCGATGAGTCATTTGATTCACTTTACAAAGAACTTATTTGGTTACTCTGTATGGGAAGATGAAGGTACAACAGGGCTATTTTAGTATATAAATGATTTAACGGATTAGCACAACACAATATGAGACAAATATTACATACAAATGATGTTGCTAGAAGAAGCAATCAAGCATAAGAAAGACATTTCCGACCCTTAAGTATAGTGTCAGTACACAAAAACACATTCCAACATTTTGGTCTTGATTTTTTAGAACTAATACCTACTGAAATTCGAAATGCCAAAGAGCTTATAAATTTTCTGTACAAAACTATCTTCTCGGTAACAAATAAAAAACTACAGAATATTAAACAGTAATATTTAACTCGGGTAAACTTGCTCATGTTCATTTACAACTTTTGTAATATGTACTGTACTGTTGAATAACTGGCACACGACATATTGTCTTTGATTTTGCATGTTTGTCTTACCGTTTAGACTACACACCGATCGGCCATCCGACACGTGCAGAGCAACATTACCATGTTTTATTGAAAGGGGAAACAAAATGGTGAGAAGAAACAAATCCCTCTTCGCAAGTTTCAGGATTCCTGTCACAAGTATTGTTTAGTAATTGATAACAAAAATTCTGGCATACTGAAAGATATCAAGATAAATACTCAGGCGTGCAGACAGAAAGCACAATAGTAGTATGTCTCACGGAAAAGGTGGCAGAGAAAGGATTTCACCATTTCTCATTTGATTAATGTTTTATAAAGAAGACGGTGGAAAATTATTATTATTGATCATAATTTCGTTTTATACAACTTAAATAATTTGAACAGACAGCCCTGAAAAGTGCATTTCGCCGAGAGAAAAGCGATTGATTGAATTCAAGAATTTTGACTGCAAAACGACTTAAGGTATATTTCGTGTTTGGCTCCAGTTCTGCTGACGTTTCTCTTGCTGATCTAAAGAAATTAAGTTCGGTACCGTAATAGGTGCACAAACTAAATTTAGACCTCATTTCAAAATATTCTATACAACTGTAAGTCAAGTGGTCTAGACAATATTAATTCACATACGTCCGCTTGAAGTCCTATAAAAACTGACATTTATAAGTTTAGCAAATCTTTCATTTCTGTATGAAGTGTCTCTGTTGAATTAAATAAGAACTGACAAAAATTGTGAGAGTTCACACGTGGAGAGTGAGTTTGACTGGACTAAACAATGTCTTGCAACTTTTGTTATCTGGTAAAACTTCTTTTTATTTACTTCTCAAGTTATTGAGCGAAAAAGGTTTTTAAATATAAGGCCACTGTGACCTGGACCTCGGACCCATTGACCTCAAAATATAATTGTGCATCTACTGCCCATAACCAATGTTTAAAACAAATTGACACCTCTAGCTCAAAGCTTTCTTTAAAATCATCTTTAAATGCAAATTCACTGTGACCTTGACATTTGGCATAGTGACCTCAAAATAAATTTTATTTTTCTACTGTACATGACCAATGTTCTTACCAAATTTGGAAACTCTTGGTAAAAGCCGTCTCAAGTTATTGATCCAAAAATCCCGCCGACCGACTTAAAGCAAAAAACCCCCTCTCAATAAAAACATTTCTAACAAATACCGCTTACTTCCTGCTTGCGATACATTACAGTTTCCAATTTATATTTTTTTATTATTATATTATAATTATATTATTATTATATTCAAAAATGCAACTTTAACAAGAGCTGAAATCTTTGTTCCACAACTTTTACCGACCGAGTTGCTCGTGCGCAGACAAATATTATTTTATACTACATGTATGTTATATAATATGTGTGTAAGACCACAATGCCTTCTTTTCTTTCAACACTCATAATGTAATATTATTATTTAACCGGAATATACATTGTACTATGAAAATTACCACATAGAATTTGTCTTTTTTTTAGACTTCTAAGGCGCATTAAATATTGAGTTTTTATTACAAAATAAGGCGAATAATATGAAAAAGAGTCACAAATATCGCCTTTGTTGCATACACTGCAATTTACAGTACGGTTCGAATCTTGGCTACTACGCATCTATTACAATTTCTTATTTTGCGACTGTAAATTTCCTAATTAAATGATCCGAAAATGTTCCAATTTTAGATATCACATTTCACTACAGAATGCATTAGAATAAGGTAAACCATTTAGTAATTTCACAGTTTGAACGGCTCCAGCAAACGGCGTCGCCACCGCAATATTTGCAATAATTAAAAACTAAATATACATACGAAATACTAAATTAACAAAACAGTATAAATACTCATAAGCTCGGACAAGATATACTTCGGCTATATTTGCATATATTTGCATATATTTGCTTCTTTGCTCTATGTTCTGCATTCTCGTCATCCAGAGCATTCATTTCATAATTTTCATTGTCTGAAAGGTTGGCAAACCACTGATGTATGAGGATATGTGTTCTGCTGTTAGACAGCATACAGACAGAACATAGGATTGAGCCGATATATGTTCTCTCAAACACTTGAAGAAAGAAAATCATTTTGACATGGCTAAATAATGAAATTCCAATTTACTATTCAGAGTATCAATGATTCAATCAAAGCTTTACTAATTAAAGCATACGTAAACAACCGCATATTACTGCATTTTCTAGGGAGCTAAACGGATTTATGCTATGGAAATACAGAAAAAGAGTTAATATCGATATTTAAATTAAAATAACATGAATATACTAAGTTAATTTATTCTTTAAATTATAGTGAAAAAACATGCAGATTAACTTTTCATAATGTGTTATTTAAGTGATCAGAAATGACAAAAAGGTATAAAGTCATACATGTTTAGATATTCAAATGTCTTCAAAATCGTTGCATACAGTATTTCACATGTTTTATTTATGCCTGGCTTTTAGAGAAACGAGATTAATTTTCTTGAGTTTTAAGATGCTGCCGACATATCCCTTTAGAGAGAAATCACAATGAAATGTTTCAATACGCAAATAGTAATTGAATTAAAGTATTGCACATATAGAAAATTACATCAAAACTAGATGGTTGTTATTGTCACAACAGCATATGTCTCCTTCACGGCAGTACGCAAAGACTTATTGAACAAGAGCTGTCAGTAGGACAGCGTGCTCGACTTTTTTAGTGCTTGCCAATAAAACAAAACTTTGACAGTTAATTAAGGGCACACAAGACTTTAACTAGGAATTCCTAAGTACAAATCAAGAAACATTTTCACAGAGTTATCTTCTTTTGCTTACAGATAGGTCTTACGATGGTACATAAGTACTTCAACTTTCAAAGTAATATCTCAAATGGTTAAGTTAACAAGTGGACAAGAATGAACATTTTAATTGAGTTTCTAAGTCAAAAAGGGCCATAATTCAAATAAAATCCTTGACAGAATTACCTTCTCCTGCCCATGTTTGGAAATCATGATGGTAAACAAGTATTCCAACTTTCAAATTAATATCTCAAACAGTTCAGTCAAAAAGTGGACTGGTACGAAAAACTTAACCAAGATTCTAAGTCGATAAAAGGCCTTAATTTTTAAAACAAATCCCTGACAGAGTTACCTTCTCTTGCGTACAGATGGGGGTAATGATGTGAAATAGCATTAAAAGTTTCAAAGCAATATCTCAAAGGGTTAAGGCAATAAGTGGATTTTACCCATATTCAATGTATTTTCTAAGTCAAAAAGGGGCATAATTCTGTCAAAAACCTTGACAGAGTTATGTCCTCTTGTCTGTTGATGAAGGTCGTGATGGTAAACAAGTATGGTTAGTTTCAAAGCAATACCTCCAATGGTTTTGAAATAAAGTGAGGTGGTACGAAAAACTTAACCAAGCTCAATACACTTTCTAAGTAAAAAAGGGCCATAATTCTGTCAAAAACCTTGACAGAGTTATGTACTCTTGTCTGTAGATGGAGGTTATGATGGTAAACAAGTATGGTAAGTTTCAAAGCCATACCTCTAATACTTTTGAAATAAAGTGGGGTGGTACGAAAAACTTAACCAAGGTGTGACGCCAACGCCGACGCCGACGCCGGGGCGAGTAGGATAGCTCCCCTTTTCATAGAAAAGTCGAGCTAATAAAAGCATTGCAAACACAGAAAATTACATCAAACTAGATGGTTGTTTTCGTCACAAAAACATATGTCTTCCTCATGGAAGTTTGCCAATGACAGTGATACTGAAACAGGATATTAAAATAAAACTGAAAACGCGACATGCAGGTTTCAACGGCGCCTGTAGAAATTGCAGAATTTGAAAAACGGACCGACCGACCGGCCGACGCACCAAAAACAATATTTATCTCACCCATCAAATGGGGGGAACATAATTTACAAACCTATTATAGAATCAAAACACCTATGTTAGCTTCTCACATGTCTAAGCTAACCAACATGTTCAATATTACATTCTTCGTGGAAGTGTAAGTTTTCTTAAACATTTAATGGATAAAATGTACTAACATACGAAAATGCGGAGCGTTTGTAGCTTTTACTGTAGAAATATTGTGTTAACCTAATAAAATGAAAATTACAAAATATAGCATAATAATTGACAATCGTATACATTAGATTCCGCTGGTTTCGCATACTTATATGAGAACATATTCATTAAAACATTATTTAATTCGTTTTTTGACAACTATCGTTTCTTTAAAGTGGAATTATGCGCTTTTTTTTTTTCAAGTAAAACTCCAGCTGAAATAGGCGTGTGTAAAAAAGGGTAGAGGAAATAATAGCTTTAACCTAATACACCAAACTCTTCCTGTTACCAGTACGAAATAATAACTTTCCAAATATTACTTTTCCTATTTTAACCGGGGCAGTCTTTTTTTCTTTTTTTTTTAAAACAAACAACTGCATGCAGGAGCTGCTTCCCTTCCACTGCCGAAATATCTACCAACAATAACAACAACACAAGGGAGATCACTGCGAAGAAAGGAACTATTATTTTATTAGTCCGATATTTTTATTTCTAAAGCACCAACTTCAAATTCTTATGCGGCATTATCATTAATTTAACACATTTAAATGCACAGCAACCAAAAATTAAATTGTTTTTCTAAAACTGTCACCAGAAATACACTATGTGCAGTAAGATGCGCATAATGCCACTTTAATTTTCCGACTGTCCCACGTAATTATCGACAAAAATATCGATGTGACACTGAACCGCTACGTCCGATTTTAACACGCACAGGTTTCTGTAAACAAACGAAAGACATGCATCATCTTTCTGTCATGTTTTTTGTTTTTCTAAAACTGTCACCAAAAATACACTATGTGCAGTAAGATGCGCATAATGCCACTTTAATTTTCCGACTGTCCCACGTAATTATCGACAAAAATATCGATGTGACACTGAACCGCTACGTCCGATTTTAACACGCACAGGTTTCTGTAAACAAACGAAAGACATGCATCATCTTTCTGTCATGTTTTTCAGGATTTCACTGACGTCTTTAAGTAAAACATTGTGTAATAATTCATTACTATGCAGGTATATAAAATAGGCTTGCTATGTTTGGGGAGTAAAATACGCCATTCCGGAAGCTTATCATTTGTTTAAGGAGAATAGGTTGCCAATCGTGGTTAATAATGGAAACTTCATTGAATAAACTCTTAATAGACAATTAACAATCTTATCCTGATCGATGGTAAGAGTGAGGTTGGGTGCGCACCATAAACCGGTTTAAGCTCCCCAGTGGTGTTTTTGCCACTGACCGTTCCAAGGCGGTGCCCCACTGTGTTCCTTTAATTGTTCGTTTTGTCCTCGTGTATTTGCTTTGTATGCTAGTGTATTTGCTTTGTATGCTAGTGTGTGTGTGTGTGTATGTGTGTGTGCGTGCGTGCGTGCGTGCGTGCGTGCGTGCGTGTGTGTGTGTGTACTTCTGGGTGCTGTGGGGCTCGTTTTGGGGAGGCTGCGTTTTTGGTACGTGGCATTCCCTGTTTGATATTATTTTTGTTTTTATTACCAGAAAAATTTAAATTAGTATGCATTTTGGTAATGAACACCTTTCCTAGAGGACATACATGTACATTTCACCTCACCATTCATCATTATTGAAATTTAGTAACTACATGTACATATATCATGATGTATTCTGTCCTTGCAAATACATTGATTTACCCTTCCAGACTCCCTATGAGAACTGGATTGAAAGAACCCCTTATCAGTCGGAAATGAAACATTTTACTCAGGAAAACCATTAGTAAATTACATGAAAATGTACAGCCTGTAGAATGCCCAACATATTTATCTATATTCAGTCGGAAATGAAACATGAACGTCATAAGAATCATAAGTAAATTACATGAAAATGTATAGTCTGTATCATTTCCTACAATTGAAGTAATTTGTCCGGTTTTGGGGAGAGTGGTTTTTATATGAAGATGATGATAACAATTATCTTCCTAGACGCATACACAGGAGTTGCTCATAGTACAATGTAATATCACTTCTTTCGAATCAGTTACAATTAAGTTTCAAATACTTTATAATGACAAAAAACCATTATGTGACTATCTTATAAACGCCTTACCAGTTACAATATAAGAAATATCAGCAAAGATGATGATTGGTACGGAAAGGCTTTTCTCTAAACTGATTTTTGTGTCGCCCTTTCGGAGAAAAGGCGATACATAGGGATCGCTTTGTCCGTCCGTCCGTCGGTCCGTCCGTCCGTCACACAAACTTAACGTTGGCTATAACTTTGCCATTTCTTAAGATTTCTTCATCAAACTTTACAATTGTATTGCTTATGACAATAGGGTCATGATGCCACCAAATTTTGTAGGTCAAAGTCATATTTGACAGAGTTATGCCCCTTTTTGTACTTGGATTTTGTCATGAAAACTTAACGTTGGCTATAACTTTGCCATTTCTTAAGATTTCTTCATCAAACTTTTAAATTGTATTGCATATGAAATAAGGGTCGTGATGCCGCCAAAGTTTGTAGGTGAAGGTCATATTTGACAGAGTTATGCCCCTTTTTATACTTAGATTTTTGCTATAACTTTGCCATTTCTTAAGATTTCTTTATCAAACTTTCAAATTGTATTGCTTATGTCAAAAGGGTTGTGATGCCGCCAAATTTTGTATGTCTAGGTCATATTTGACAGAGTTATGCCCCTTTTTGTACTTAGATTTTGTCACGAAAACTTAACGTTGGCTAAAACTTTGCCATTTCTTAAGATTTCTTCATCAAACTTTCAAATTGCATTGCTTATGACATAAGGGTCGTGATGCCCCCGAAGTTTGTAGGTCAAGGTCATATTTGACAGAGTTATGCCCCTTTATATATTAAGATTTTTGCTATAACTTTGCCATTTCTTAAGATTTCTTTATCAAACTTTCAAATTATATTGCTTATGTCAAAAGGGTTGTGATGCCGCCAAATTTTGTAGGTCAAGGTCTTATTTGACAGAGTTATGCCCCTTTTTGTACTTAGATTTGGTCACGAAAACTTAATGTTTGCTATAACTTCGCCATTTCTTAAGATTTCTTCATCAAACTTTCAAATTGTATTGCTTATGACATAAGGGTCATGATGCCGCCAAAGTTTGTTGGTCAAGGTCATATTTGACAGAGTTATGCCCCTTTTTACACTTAGATTTTGTCACAAAATTGTTGGTTATTCTGACAAAGCATAAGAGGGCGACACAAGTGTTCTACTGAACACCCATCTAGTTTGTTAATGTCTAAAGTTTTCCCGTCAATCTGAGGATACAATTTCATATCTTATATGTAGCACAGATTAATTTATATTTCCTTTATATGTTCTTAAAATTCACCTGTAAATGTGCAGATAAATGAAGTTGTGTTTGGTTTGTTTTAAATTATTGATATGCATATAAAAGCGCCGACAAAACAAAAAATATTATAGAATTTTGAATTTTGAACACGAGCAAAATAAAGTGGCGCTGCCAGACTTATAATTTACCTGAAATATCTGAATTCGAAGTCACTGTACCCGTTTTCTCTCCCACATTTATTGACTGTTTAATCATGTGGGTTTTTTTTAACTTTTATATATCTATACAGACTAAATATTGAATTTATGTTTTCAGTCAGCATTCATGAAAAGAACGACTGCTGTCCAAGATCCGATTAGAACGCACCCTCTTGCTATAATACAAGTTTAAACGAACTGAATATCAGTGTTATAAAAAGTGGTCGAGTGGTTAAGGTCACTTACTGGTTCAAGCCTCAATATCATCATTGCATTATACGGAAGAAATTCGTGCTAATATAATGTGACTCTATCTGTGCAGGAGAAATTGGATCCAGCATTCGGTTAAATTTTGACAGCATTTCAATAACATCTATACAAATTAAAGTAAATCGGTCATTCTCCATGATATTCATTCATATGGAAATCATTATGATCCCTATAGCGCCATAACCGAAATAAGGTGTTCGAAACCAGTATTACCAGGCACTGTCATGGCGAAAACTAGTTGACTCGACCATAGAAATTCTTGCAACTTTCTAACCAGCTTAGCCTTTTTAAAATGTTATCTGAGAGCCACTCATGTCGATACTTATGATTGTTTGACAAACACGAACTCTGTGTATTAAGGAGAAACACTAAAAGCCTGCGTGTTACTTGAGCACCCCTATGGCTGTTGATAGTTTAGATTCTTAACAATTCTGAACAAGTTCGTAATTATCTCCAAAAAGACAACAACAATTTCTGTTCAATTACTAACTAGGTTTAAATTAAGGGATAGGAATGAATGTGTATAGTTATTCAATGCTGGGGTTGTTTTATTCTTTTTTGATTAAGAAAGGAAATTAAGGAAAGTAAATCACTATTATGCTAGAACATGCTGAAAATAGGCACATTTTCTTTTACTGGTAAAGGTTCTCATGTCAGTTTGCAACAGTCCAATCACTGAGTGCTGAGAACTATCGTTGAATGAAAACATATTCATAATCATGATGGAACATGCTGATTATATACAAATCTTCTTTTAGTGGTAAAGGCTCCCGTGAAATTACGTCAAACTTGAATCAATGAGTGGTGCGAAAAAGTGTAGCATAAAACAATAGAAAAGCTTCCCGTTGAGTACTGTTAAATTCCAATTATCGACTGCTGAGAAATGGAGCCGACAGGAATTTTCTTAACTATTTAAAGCATAAAAAGGCATTAACTCTGTGAAATGTAATCACATGGAAAAGTGCCTATTAGTCTCCTATTAATACTTAAGCTTTCCATAAACGTTCGTTGAATTCCCTCCAGTACTACTTTCTAAAATAAGATAAATCACGTTAACGGTCACAAACTTTTAACGGCTCCAGCTAACACCGTCACCATTTAAAGAATTACAAACCACATATGCTTCGGAGAGTCGGCATATTTTGATACACACTGGACAGACACGCGTGTGTCTTTGTTAACACTGCAAATGATGTCATGCCACTTTCAGTTTCACCGGATATGTTGTAAACGTCGCAAAAAGACTGAGCTTGACCACAAAAGTAGGATTTTAAATGATCAGTTTACAGCTTTCACTCGCAGGGGTCAACCCTGTCTGAAAAATTGCGCATTGACTTTCTTTTTTTCTTCTTTTTTTATTCTGAGCCTTCAAATTGACCTGTCCAGCGTTATACATTGTAGCACTCGTAACTATAAATATACAACACGTATTTCTCTTTACTTTCGGGAATGATCTTAGACATATTCGGAACAACGGACTGTCATCAACAGAACCATTAACATAATCACCACCATCGTTATGATTAACATTACCACCACTTAAACTACCATCATTATCACTAAAGTCATTATTAGCACAATATCATCATTTACATCGTAATGTTTATAATAGATGTTGTCACCATCACGCGCATCTTACCTATTATCTAAATGATAAGGTGAAACAGAAACATATAAGATAAGTAAGCCATATTTATTTTCATGAACTGAGGGGTATATTTGAATCTCACACGATCCGTGTCGTCGTGTTACGTCACATGACAAAAGTGTGCAGTATCATATTTAATTTAAGGAAAGCAGGGTCTGCGTTACTTACATACATGTACTTTATTTTCGTACTATCAAGTGTGTAACTTTCATTTTCATCAGTATAACTTAAAAACTGTTTATAACTGGAGATAAAATATTGTATTGCATTGAGAGGAACTGAAGAATGCAAGAATAATGTACCCATACTTTGGATAACTGCTGAATTATCCATTTTGTTACTTTTAATTTTAACTTAAAGTTTTAAACAGGTAACAATTTTTTAACATCACCATCTTCATTGGAGTGTAGAATGCAAGACACATAGCTCTGCTTTGTCTTATTTTTATAGCTACCCTTTGTTACATTTTGTAGTCTTAACCTAAAATGAGAGACTACACTATAAAATTTAATCAACCTATATGCAATGTCAGAAGACAATGAGTAACCACAGTGCCTCTATTTCTTGGACGAAGTTTGTCGTAACTAGAAGTGAATAATACACAAGGGAGGGGGGGGGAGGGGGGGGAGGAAAGGGAAGGGGGGGGGGGGAGGGGGGGGGGGAGGGGGGATGGGGTTGGGGAGGGGGGAAAGGGTGGGGGGGGAGGGGTAAAAAAGGGGGGGGGGTGGTTTTTTGGTGTTTTTTTGGATTTTTGTGGGGGGGGTGGGGGGGGGGGG
>JAFMSR010000015.1:13143558-13181058 GCA_022818135.1 Saxidomus purpurata
GTACTATAAGTGTTGAAACTATGGAAATCAAACATATACCCCAGAAGTATAATAGCATATACTCATTAGTAGGTTACGGCTCTCGAAAGGAAGATCAAAATTGTGAAAGCAAGTTTACCCAATAATTAATGCCCAGAAAAGCCAACATTCTGCCATGTATACGTACATATACACATGCTGACATTTGGCTATGTGTACTTCTATAAGAAAGGAAATAGAAACTGACAACAAAAACCCTGGGTGGCTGTTTTAGCCAATATAATGTTCTCACAAGATTTAATGAAGGGAAAACATTTTGACATGGCAATATATAAATTTCCAATAATGTATTCAGAGTATTGATAATTCCATCAAAGCGTACATAACTAAAACGTACGTAAACGGACCGCATACTGTATTTTTCCTGGAAAAGAAATCGGATTTTCGCAAGTGAAATATAAATATGGAAGTATTTTTTGTGATGTGATAGTAATATTGACTCAACTCCACTCAACTCAAGATCTTAATAATATAACGTAAGTATATTTAATTGATTGTATAAATTATGTCATTATTTGACGAGCATGACTTTATTAAATATTTTGGCAGTGTTATTGCAATGATGAAAATATGCCATAGGATGTAACTTCACACATTTCTAAACATTAAAGTGATTCAAAATCGTTATCTTAAATGCGTTTGAGTGTATTGTTTATATTTGATATCTTTTTTTTCTGAAGTAGAATTTCGCGAACACACGAGTACTGTTGATAATCCCTTTAAAATGAAATCTTGATATATGATACGTTTAATTAAATTAAATTTCTGCAATCTCTTCCATTAAAAATTGTTCCGAAATGTACGAAAATAAAATTAAATATGGTATATGAAATCTTTTGACCTAGAATTTTTTAAAAAAAATGAACGAACTACTGCACTGAAACAACTACAGTTACAAGTCAATAAATAAGATGTTTATACATCACTGTAATTGTCTTCTTTCGACATTTGGTGTTGTCACAATTATGTCTGTAATTTGAGTTTTTCGGCCACTCAGTCCTTTCATTAACTCACACTAGGGGTCAATGCACTTTTCTATGTTTGCATTTACATTATTTATTTTAGACCTTGCCCATTTAGGTAGTCATCTTCATTTGCTGAAAATTTGTGCGAAGTTCTCTTAAAATCCTTCATTGTATTGAATGCATGACATTATTACAGTCTGGACACAAATGTGTCTAGAACAGAATTAGAATGTCAGTCAAATAATTACCGCAATACTACATAGAGTTATATAAGGAATTTGCAGTATTTATCTCACGATGAAATATAGGCACACCTTTATGATTTCGATCCGAACACGTCATTTTCTTTGAAAACTACCCTGAGTAGCATTGAACCCGTACCAGAACATCATGTAACTGTAATTTAGATACACCTGTTAGGCAAAATGCAACCTTTTCCTTTTTTATATGTGTATTGGCAGCTCGTGTTTAAATAATAATTCTTTATTTCAACGAGTTTTTTTTCAGTTGCTTTGAAATCTTAATCGTCTTGCATTTTTTTCAAAGGCACGTACTAAAGCTGGTGTCTAATTAAAAAACTTCAAAAGAATTGATAATATACTTAAGGACAAAAGTTCTGTCCGGTTCAAAATTGTTTAATTAAATTTTAATTGTACATTACTTTTAATTTTTATTTCCAAATTTATATTTTGAGACTACTTGCTACATTACAAGGTGTTAAGAATTTTATATAAAAACATTCAATCAACCGTGACGGCATAAACCATGAATTTCACATTTATCTAACTTTTATGTACATGAAACTTATAATCACAAAAATTCCGAGCGATTTTTGTTACCAAAGGGTAGTCCTACCGAAAGACGTAAAAATTAAGACAAATACTCAACATATGTTGTTATTACGAAGCTTTCAAGATAGCAAAGTTTTTGCTTTTTATGTCGACTGGAGGTCAGTGAAACGCCCACGAACATTCTATTTGACGCCACGAACATTGAAAATGTGTAAATTGATTCGAAAATAATGATATTCTTATGCTTTTCTAATTATGAATAAAATATCCAATTTCAGTTTTTGTGTTACTTTAGTTATACTGGACAGAACTTTTGTCCTTAGGTATAGATTATTGCATACCAGATGGTGATATCTGCAGTTTTTACCAGTGCTGGAAAATCTCATCTTACACCCCGTGTAAGACGACTTACGTGAATTACTTGTGATGTAACGTTATAAACAATGTGACGTCACTTTCCCAAACATGGCATCTGAATTACGTTTGTTTTATATTAAAATGCATCATTTCGATAAGTTTGTATTTAAATATCTATTTTAAAGTGTAAGACGGTATGCAAGAAAAGGTTTCTACCATGAGATACTTGGTTCAGATGGAAATACAGTAGACTCCCTAAATTCCGAACATCTAAAACACCGCATACCTAAAAAATCTGGCCTTTTTTTCTCCGCCCTTTTTTTCTCCATTGACATTAATGTTAATATTCCCCCGAAAATCCGGTCCCTCAATTTTCCGAATTCCGACCGATAGTTTTGATCCAATTATGATATTGTGTATTAAAATGACTCTCAATAATCCGATCGCGATCTGATGTGCCGAAGGCGTGAAAACGTTTTGTGGCGATTATCTAATTTTCACAGTCGGTCACAA
The DNA here is from genome assembly GCA_022818135.1 of Saxidomus purpurata. Lineage (NCBI taxonomy): Eukaryota > Metazoa > Mollusca > Bivalvia > Venerida > Veneridae > Saxidomus > Saxidomus purpurata. Next base: position 13,146,224 of record JAFMSR010000015.1, read on the forward strand.
AGAATAAGTGCGAATTAGTTTGTAAATTGACCCTAATGCCGAACAATACAATTTGACTATCAAACGTGCTGATAATTAGATTTCATCTCAAGATTTTTAGATTTGTAAAATCGATCCATATTTAAGACATTTCGCTCAGATTTGTTCGAAATTTAGCAAAACAATAGAGCCTTCTACCATGGGATACTTGGTTCAGATGGAAATACATTTTTGTATCCTCGTTCCCGCAAAAACAGTTAACCTCAGTGACGGATATTTCCATCTGAACCGCGTGCTCATGTAAGAAACTAATAATATTTGCTAGTATTCATCGATACATGCCGCTCATAATCGGTATATTTAAAGTCGGCGTTATTAAATATGTTGCAGTATCGCAAAACATTGAATAATTTCGGTAAGGTTAATGGGTCGATACCGATCTATTACAAAAGGCCTCCATATTGATAATTTATTCTAACATGGGGAATTTTTCGATACATATTGTTCTTTACAATTGGATTTAGTTATCATTATATTATGATTATTAATTTGAACTTTTTAACCAATTATTTCTCAGAGACTGAAACATCTATTTTTCTTACTGTCTATTTCATTTTGAAACCTTGTGTTGACATATGTCTGTTGTGTTCTAATTGCATTCTTTTTCTATAAATACGAAACTTATTTCTATTTGAGTTGTATTTTTGTTTATTTTTATTCAAACAAATACAGGCAATCGACAGTTTTTGCCATTGCTTCGTGATTAATTACGTAGCCTTAAGTATTTGAAACCATCAGATAAAATGGAAGCTTTCAATAAAAAAAATTGAACCTGTTTCAATTTAACATTCAACTGATTTTTATTGACCACATTATCATATGGATAAATTTCAATAACATGTTCGGCCAATTACAAAACAACAAATTGACGTTTAAAAGCGTGTCAAGTGTACTGTAAATTGATGAAATTCGTGATCATTTAATGTTCGCCATCTTCGCGGCGAGAGATTCACTTCACATAGATTTACGATTTCGCTAATTCAAATTTTGCGAATAAGTATGTTTGTTTACAAATCTCGAAATTTTCGTCATGCGAGTATTACCCAATTCAAAGTAACTTAAACAATGGAGTATACTTTTAACTAGCATTCTGTAATAACACGAACAGGTTTGTAAAAAAAAGAAACTTTTGCTAAACCTTTTGTCAAAGTTTATTAAACGTGTATAAAATTCAACCCTAGTTTAACTGAAGTCTTGTTTTATAATATATCATCATACAAATCTGTAACATATACTTGGTGATTATTATGGTACAACACGCCGTTCCGGAAACCTATCATTTATTTCATGAGATTTTGCTCTCAATTATAGGTCATAATGGAAACATACTCTTCTCTTGGGGCGTTGACCTATCTAATTGTCGCAAGAACATGTGTCAGAAAAATGTAAATAACATCTACGAGAAAACGAGGGGTGTTCGAAATGTATTGTATTGTGCTGTCGTGCAACTTCTACGAGAAATTTTAGATAGATATCTGTCCACCTGAATACCTCTTTTTCAATACCTTTCCAATGGCATATACACATATCAACTGAATAACTGGTTTGTAAATGGTTTGAGGTTTCAGTACAGGCAATTGTTGACAACTGTTGTAACAAGAAATATATTTATAACAGATAAACGGTGTTAACCCGAGTTACCACCAAAACAGTAAACCGAGACTCGCACTTTCAGCCAGTATTACATACGTATGGAAAATCCTTTTTTAATTAATGGATCATGTGTACTACATTTTTGTATCCAAACCTGCATTGAATTTACTTTTGTCGGCTTTTTGGAATATGTAGAGATCACAGTGGCTCTTTCTAAATCTAAATAGGTCCTATGAATTTTGGATAGAATCTTCTGACACCTGTGTCTGTATTATTATTATTATCAGAACACTAGATAACTTCAAAAGAACAAATGAAATCCTCAAATGAGACTACGTCATTCAATTCATTTGAAACACCGTTCATTTGCATTTTAACCTTTCCAGAGGGTCATATTCACCCCTTACTCGGTTACGGAGGTCTAGCCGAACGTTTCAAACAGCTAGAAACATCATTAAATTATTAGAGTCAATTACAATTGAATTTTGATAGCCAGTTTCTGAGAAATATAATTTTAATGTTTTTTATAAATTGAATAAAGAAGAAAATAACAGCTCTGAAGATTCTTATCCGATCTTGATGAAATATGTGTGTGCGCCGCGCCGTTATGCTGTTAGTTTCATGAAATCTACCCATTGGTTCTTAAGTTGTGACTCCGGACAGACGGACGTACTCACGAGACGGACTTTGGGAGGTTATCCCTTTGATCTTTCTTTGATTTTTTTAAACCCCACAATATAATTATTTAACCCCACAATACATGTACCATTTTTAACGGGGAATAATTACGACAGAACTGGCAGGGTTAGTGTATATGGGTATGTCTTAAAGACATACAGTGTTAAAGCGTCAAGAAAAGTTATGTTGCAAATCCATTACTCAAATGCGAAAGTGCGTGGTTCCTTTGGGAGAATTATATATGAGTATATTTATTTGAATTAGATTATGATCAATTTTTTCTAAATTGTAGCGTTCAATGCAATCATATCGTGGTGAGCAAGCCAGTGACTGTGTAATTCACATATATGAGAGTCCAAGAACCAATCAGTTCTTCAGACAAAAGTTTTCAAAATGAAGTCATATCGCAGAAAAAAATGTGTATAAGGCATGCTATTAAAGCGTCAATGAATGCGACGAGGAAGTCTAGAAAAATATGTTGCTCAAATGGAAATTAGAGTAATTAAAAATTTATTTGTTCTGTAAATTCTTTTATAAATATTATGTCATGTATATACCATGTGATACTGATGAAAGCATAACGAGTATCGGGTTCTAATAGTCAAGAAACAAAAAAACATTTTGAACAACCGTCGGTATGATCAGTGGCAATGTGATTCATTTACCAAACACCAGTGCATAACATGTCTTGAAATTTGATTTGGAAGTTGCCTTCATAACTTATAAAGCCTACCATGTAAATTCCTATTAAAAGTGTCAGTGTGACGGAAAAGAAATATTATTTTATTTTTTTACGTATATTTACGGAAGCGTCCTGGTGCCAATTGATAATGTTCTATAAAAAAGAATAACTCCTACGTAGGACTTTATAACTTCTACGTAGGAGATAAAAAAGCCTAATTAGGACTTTATAACTCCTACGTAGGACTTTATAACTCCTACATAGGACTTTATAACTCCTACGTAGGACTTTATAACTCCTACGTAGGAGATAAAAAAGCCTAATTAGGTGTTTATAACTCCTACGTAGGACTTTATAACTCCTACGTAGGAGATAAAAAAGCCTAATTAGGACTTTATAACTCCTACGTAGGACTTTATAACTCCTACGTAGGACTTTATAATTCCTACGTATAGGACTTTGTAACTCCTACGTAGGACTTTATAACTCCTACGTAGGAGATAAAAAGCCTAATTAGGAGTTTATAACAGAATTACATACAGACTTTTATAAGGGGTAAGAAATTGACTAGTCAGTTTTCAACCCCCCACCCCCACCCCCTAGTCTGAATTGACTCACTGGGGGAAAACTGGGCTGTTACACTGGGCTGCTAACAAGAGCTGCCAACAGTACAACACATATGACTATTCTCAGTGCTTGCTCATGAAATGAATATTTAACATAGCACATTAAAGTGAAAAACATGAAGATGCTCAGATACTTACCTTTATTCTTATCTTAGTTTATACAAATTTATTTTAGGTCGATTGTGAAGTAAGTTCGAATAACTCCTAATTAGGATTTTTTATCTCCTACGTAGGAGTTACAAAGTCCTAATTAGGCTTTTTTATCTCCTACGTAGGAGTTATAAAGTCCTATGTAGGAGTTATAAACTCCTAATTAGGCTTTTTTATCTCCTACGTAGGAGTTATAAAGTCCTACGTAGGAGTTATAAAGTCCTAATTAGGCTTTTTTATCTCCTACGTAGGAGTTATAAAGTCCTACGTAGGAGTTATTCTTTTTTATAGAACATTATCAATTGGCACCAGGACGCTTCCGTATAAGATATATGTTGAAGATATATATCTTTATTTTTTCTGTCGTATCTTCTTATGTTTATTCCCAGTTAATGGAGTCATAAACTCCTAATTAGGCTTTTTTATCTCCGAAGTAGGAGTTATAAAGTCCTACGTAGGAGTTATAAAGTCCTACGTAGGAGTTATAAAGTCCTACGTAGGAGTTATAAAGTCCTACGTAGGAGTTATAAAGTCCTACGTAGGAGTTATAAAGTCCTAATTAGGCTTTTTTATCTCCTACGTAGGAGTTACAAAGTCCTACGTAGGAGTTATAAAGTCCTACGTAGGAGTTATAAAGTCCTACGTAGGAGTTATAAAGTCCTACGTAGGAGTTATAAAGTCCTAATTAGGCTTTTTTATCTCCTACGTAGGAGTTATAAAGTCCTACGTAGGAGTTATAAAGTCCTAATTAGGCTTTTTATCTTCTACGTAGGAGTTATAAAGTCCTACGTAGGAGTTATAAAGTCCTACGTAGGAGTTATAAAGTCCTAATTAGGTTTTTTTTATCTCCTACGTAGGAGTTATAAAGTCCTACGTAGGAGTTATAAAGTCCTAATTAGGCTTTTTTATCTCCTACGTAGGAGTTATAAAGTCCTACGTAGGAGTTATAAAGTCCTACGTAGGAGTTATAAAGTCCTACTTAGGAGTTATAAAGTCATACGTAGGAGTTATTCTTTTTTATAGAACATTATGAATTGGCACCAGGACGCTTCCGTATATATTTTCACTGCGTATTGACAGTGCTCAAAGCTGACAATTAATTTTAAAGATGAATGCTGCTTTTGTTTTCTTTCGTAGTTTCTGGTCGGGTATTGTTAAATAATGGCCTGTATTAAATATTTTATAATGTTAACAGATATCCATTACGGAAGCATAAATGCGCATTTAATTATTTTACAGTTAATATCTGTTAAAATCCCCACGATTTCTGTTCATCTCATTTTGTGGTGGTGTGAAGAGTTAACCATCCATGATAACGCTTTGTTTGCAAGCCCTTTCTCGAATTAAAATATTAACATTTATAAATATACTGCTCAAGTTTATGACCATTGCAAATAAGTGATCAAGCAAACAAGAAGGCAGGTAGATAAGTATGTACCGGTAGATATGTGGATATGTAGGTAGGTGTGTAAGTAGTAATCTACTCCGATAGATAGAAAAGTACAGCTAAAGCAAGAGTAAAGTAAAACAAGTAATATCTTTAAAAAAAAAAGATGGTCGACGTAGGTGACGTAATAAACACATTTTGTGTTTCAGAAGGCTCCCGGGCAGTACACTGCTTATTCCGGTACCGAAACGCTAGCCAATAATCAATGACGCTAGATGTCCGGCCCCGGACAACACCTCGTAGAATACAAAAGTTGATCTTCGTACTGTCCAGAAACCTTGACATAACGTGTTCTGTTTTTTCTTTTTTTGCAACATGATTTATTATAAATAACTATAATATAAAAAAATATACACATTTTGTGTTTCAGAAGGCTCCCGGGCAGTACACTGCTTATTCCGGTACCGAAACGCTAGCCAATAATTTGCAGATTCTGATTGGTCACATTATAACGAAGTTGGTTAGCAACGCGTCCATACCAACGGAAGTTCAAATCAAAAGTATACGACTACGTCGAATAACAAAGTATAGGTGTAAAACTTTTTTATTACTTTTCTTTTGAATTGGTACACACATTTTAAGAAGGCATGCCAAATATTACGATTGTTATGTTCAATAGCTACTCAGAAAATTCAATTGTTTCATGTTTTTGAATCGCTAAACACCTTTTATACTTTTATTGTGGGATATTTACACATATACCTTTCGCAATAGGCATATGACATACGGTAATCATTATAATTATCGCTTTAAGATCCATGATTATTTTAACAAAGTAACTAAACATATGTTATGATATTCTCTCCCTGCATGGATAAAGACTCTACGCATTGATTTACATTTCCGAACTCTGTCTGAGAACGCAGTGTAAGATCTCTGCCTGTTTTATCCATTATCAGTCGGAAATGAAACATATTCTACATAAATGTCACACACAAATTGCTTGAAAACAATTAGTCTGTATCGACTAGAGTACAAGTAAGTTTCAAGTAAGTGACTTTAAATCATGCAAATACATGTATAACCTTGAACAGGATATCGAATAAAATTATGCTACGTGACACGTACATAGAAAATACTTCAATTATTTTGTACAATTTCTTACTTATTTAAGGGATTACTTATAGCAGTATCAATATCAACTTTATGTCTGTGTCATCAAATTGAGACAGATTGGTTTTGCGAAAACCTATATTGACCCCCATTTATATATGTTCTACATTTTCTGAAAGCGGAATTATGCGCATTTTTTTCCAAGCAAAAATCCAGCTGAAATAGGTGTGCGTAAAAAAGGGTAGAGGAAATTATAGCTTTTAACCCACTACACCAAACTCTTCCTGTTTTGACTGGGGCAGTCTTTTTAAAAAAGCAAATTAATGCAGGAGTTGCTTCCCTTTACTGCCGTAATCTCTACCAACAACAACAACAACATCGCTAGGGAGATCACTACAAAGAAACGAACTTTTATTTTATTCGTACGATTTTTTTATTTCTAAAGCACCAACTTCGAACTAAAGCGGCACCATCATTAATTGAACATATTTAAATGCACAGCAACCGAAATTTGCTTTTATAAAACTGTCACCAAAATACAGTATGTGCAGTAAAATTCGCATAATGTCATTTTAACTTAAAATGGTAAGCGCGTATCATAATATGTCATCAAATACTTGAGACTGAATAATTTCTGTAAGTATAACATAAGGGAATCAAGGAGGTATGTGTGCTGGTCGTTATATTGTGTGTTGCAGTTCGTGATATTTTTGTCATGAAATATCATTTTATAAAAAAAGCTTCACATTAACTGGGAATAAACATTAGAAGATACGACAGAAAAAAATAAAGATATATATCTCCAACATATATCTGAAGATGCCCATTCTAACATGCTGATAAACATTAATTGGATTCATGACTGTAACTCGTATAGCTTTTGAGTTACGCACGACAACAGTCAACATCCCTGCAAAGTTCCATATCTTTTTCAGTTATGCGCGACACAAGTTGAAAATTTGTCAAGGGTCATAACTCCACCAATACTGGATGTATCACAGGTACACAACTTCACGCGCAGATGAACACTCCTGTAAACTTTCATGACTGTATCTCAAAAACATTTGAAAATACCCCTGACCAAACTTTGTGACGAACGGACACCAAGAGAATCCTGTCAAAAATATACTATATCTCCCCCATATATTTGGAGATATATTATATTTTTGGAGAGATATAATAAAACAAAGGAAGGATTAAGTAATTAAATTTCGTGTTTAGGTGATGTGTTGCTTTTCTGTACAAAAGAAATGAGATTGATTAATCGGTTAGCTTTTTGTTCTGGAATTGGATTGCATTACATAATTTTAATATGACGTTTTGTAATCCCGGACTATAATTATATAAATTAGGGCAACGAAAACGTTTGTGCTAACTCCAACATAAGGCCGCTGCACCAGTATTGATTCATAATTATGTATCTGCACATCCAGGCCTGAGTTCATACTCTTTACGTATCCATCACGCACAATAAACATAGCACTTGGAATAACAGGGATGTTTTAAAATTGTATCACTTCTTCTGTTCTGTTCACAGTATCTAACTTAACAATCTGTTTTTCAAACAGTAGGATTCGATTTGAACATCGCAAATACCTAAAACCATACATTCAACACATCTTAATTACAATCATTAAAGCTGTACCACTGTCTAAAGTTACCATATAACTTCAATAAAGACATTTATCAAATATTCCTATTTTATTGAATACTAAATTAAATGTAGTATAAAGCTATGAGCTACTTTTTGACGAACTTAGTCAAAAATGAACATCGCACCAACTTTTTTATAAATATTTTCATTTCTATCGGCCAATAAGAAACACGGAATTACGTATTCTTTACCTTTTTTCAAACAATTCCTCGAGTTTAATGCATCTTTCCTAACTGTGTTGTAAGTAATGCCAGTTTGAACAGTATTATAGCTCTAAAGAAAATTCGATATCTTAAAATGGCAAAAAATCTAATAGAGTTATCAGAAATTGTTTTACAACAAAAGTTTGTTGGAATGCGTTCTTCTAGAGACTAAAACCTGCGCTGATAGTGTAGACTCGTTAACAAACCCGTGTTCAGTCAGTTTACATTGTATGTGCGCGTCGACCCTGTCATTAACGAGTTTGTCCTTTACTTGAACTTATTTAATTACTTTGAAAAGGCAATACAAAATCTATGAGACGTTAACGAGCTCGAAAATGACTTTATAAACGGTCTCAACACTACCGTCGGAAAGCAGCCTTTTATGGAATGTTTGCAAACATTTTCACGTCATTATGGTCTATTTCAAAAGTCGAATCACCAGTCTAGGAGGAATATCTGCTGTGTTTGGATTTGTATATTTATGTTCATATTTCCACATGGATCTCAGACATAATGAAGGACAATTAACAATGAAATCTCGAAACGTGACATTATGTACAATGTATGACAAATATTTTGCAACTGTTAACTGAAAGGCCTTTTCCGTAGTAAATTCAACCAACATGTACAAACAACATTGAATTTCATACTAACACTGAACAAATTATCAGCAAAAGGTAATGTTGTTCTTTTGTAAGGCACTTTAATCAAATAAATTAACAATTGAAATGAGTAAAAGTACGAACCAATGAATCAGATATTGACACTAAAAGCAAACCCTGATCTAATTGTTTTCAATTAATTCCCAATTTCTTTAACGAGAACATCCACCAATCATTTAAAATCCTTGAATTTCAGTTATTCTTTTTCTTAACATATTTATTACATTAGTAGCGTCTAAAGCTTTTACAGTTAATGCGAGAGTACCATTATAATTTCTTAAAATGTTTCTTAAACAGTTTTCTCAAAAGCTTTTTGATATTGATATTCTCTTGTCTAATAATTTGTACTCTGTCTGTTGATACCCCATTACCACACCAGTTGAACCAACCTTTTTCTCACCTATGAGATAAGTATTTCCGCGCATTTACCCATGTGAGATAAACTTTTCTCACTTACCGGACAGAAAAACTCTATTTTTAGCAGATGGAAAATCTTATCTCACATAGGGTTACCCACACCCGCGTGCACATCACATAAAAATCGAAAAATGACGTAAACTTTTTATTTTTGAAATAAACATAGGGTTATGGGTATTCATTTTCTTAGTAGACATTTTCTATCCATCTATATCAGTTTTGAAGTAAAATTCGAGAAAAAAGTTGATTTCCATTTTTCACCCCATCCTGATTTACACTTATTTCTTCTTACTTGGTGAAAAGCGATTAAAACGGTGAGAAAATAAATCTACCATGTCCATTGAGTGTGGATAAGGAAATCCCATCCTCGGGTTGAGATACGTCCAAACAAACTCGGCAGAGCCCGTTTTTGGGACGTATCTCAACCCTCGGTGGATTTCCTTATCCACAACTCATGAACATGTTAGATTCTCTATACTCACATCGCTTATCTCACATCGCTGCCGGACATTTTACGTTGATTGTAAGCAGACATAAAAATCGAAAAATGGCTGTAAAATTGTTATTTTGAAATAAACATAGGGTTGTTGGTATTCATTTTCTTAGTTAGACATTTTCATCCATCTATAGCAGTTTTGAAGTAAAATTCGAGAAAAAAGGGGGGGGGGGGGGGGGGGGGGTTGATTTTCATTTTTCATCCCCATCCTGTATTTGCACTAATTCCTTCTTACTTGTGTGAAAATGTGGTTTAAACGGTGAGAAAAATAAATCTACCATGTCCATTGAGTTGTGGATAAGGAAACCCACCCTCGGGCTGAGATACGTCCAAAAAACTCGGCAGAGCCTCGTTTTTGGACGTATCTCAACCCTCGGGTGGGATTTCCTTATCCACAACTCATGAACATGCTAGATTCACTTTATCTCATTACAGCACTAGTAAAACCAACTCTTTTCTCATTACCACACCTGTTAAACCAACCTTTTTCTCATTACCACACCATTTAAACCAACCTTTTTTCATTACCACACCATTTAAACCAACATTTTTCTCATTACAGCACTAGTAAAACCAACTCTTTTCTAATTACCACACCATTTAAACCAACCTTTTTCTCATTACAGCACTAGTAAAACCAACTCTTTTCTCATTACCACACCATTTAAACCAACCTTTTTTTACGCCGCCAGTTAAACTAACCTTTTTCTCATTACCACACAATTTAAACCAACCTTTTTCTCATTACAGCACTAGTAAAACCAACTCTTTTCTAATTACCACACCATTTAAACCAACCTTTTTTATTACGCCACCAGTTAAACTAACCTTTTTCTCATTACCACACAATTTAAACCAACCTTTTTCTCATTACCACACGATTTAAACCAACCCTTTTCTCATTTCTGTGCTCAAGAAATATTTTAAGAGATTCCATTGATTTGAATTTACACACTGACTGAAAGACAGGTTTAGCGAAAACCTATTTATGTCTGTTTCTGACAATCAGACAATTTGAGTGTCGAAATTTAATTTGTAAACAGCGACGCATAACTTTGAATTTCTCTCTCTAAAAAAATGTGTCATCATTTGTCAAAGTTTATTTCACACGATTACGATTTTACTCGTGTTAAAAGAACACCCTAATGTAATAATCCATTATTATACAGTGTATTATAGGATAAGTGTTCCTTATGGAATGAAGTTTGTCGTTCTGGAAGCTTATCTTCACTTAAACGAGACAACTTCGTTCCTTCCTTAGGGCGCTGAACTATGTAACAATCGCAAGAACAGTACGCAAGAAAATGTAAAATGTAAAATCATTAAAGATTTAAGTGTATTTTGGAGATGTTATATTTACGAAACAAACATGTACATTTTGTATCATGATTTGGTAAGCTAAGTCTTGCTTTAGTTGTAGTTTCTAAGAGGTCGATTATAATGTATGTTTTATGTATTGCATAGAAATATATGACATATAACATAATGTACTAAGCACCATTATGTTTTTCGCAATTTCTTTTGCATCAAACAGGCATTCTCAATTTATAGGTACATGTTAGGCGCTTAGGTAGAGTTACTGCTTCATATTTATGAACACTTATCTTCCTAAACAAAGTAAGTAGGCCAGGCACACAGGCAGGAAGGTAGGTATGTAGCTAGGTAGAGAAGTGGGTAAGTGGGATGGCTGGCAGGTAGGTAGGTAAAATAAAGCGAAATACTTTTATGTAGTGACTAAAGTTAAAGCAAAAGCAAAGTTAGGTAACAAAGTTTTAAGGTAAGTAGAGTAAAAAAGTACTTAAGCAGATAATTATTTATTGATGGTAGAATATGAATTTTTCACAATAAACATTTGTTCACGTAACTAAATAGCCTTTCCCAATGGATCGATATAATAAATACGCTATTCAGAACAATTATATGTATTACGATATCACGATTCGTAGTAACTAAATGTATGATATATGTATTCATTGCATGGTTTCGAATCCATTGATTTATATTTCCGAACACAGTATGTGAACTCAGTTGAAATATCTCCTTTTCTCTTATCTATTATCAGTCGGAAATGAACCACATTCTTCATAAGAACGCATAAGTAAATTACATGATAATGTGTAGTCTATAATCATCTCCCAAATGGTATAATCCCGGAACGCATACTGTATGTCACATGTCACGCACGTAGAGCAGTAAATTTATTGTTTTTTCCTAGACCTATACACAGAAGCCATGTGGTTGCTTATTGCAATATCAATTCTTTGTCTTTATCATCAAATTGAGAAAATTATTTTTAAATCAGTTACAATGAAATTTCAAAGACTTGGTGTAGACAAAAAAAGTCAAAAACGTTCAACACCATGTGAATGATATAGAACAGTGTATACGGGGGTTTGTCAGAAAATGACTTTTTACCATTTTCTGTGTATGTTTTCATGATAGGGTGTTATTTAGGTATATTTTTTTGGTATTTTGTTAAAAATACAGGGCAGTGCAGTACTCTGGCGCCAGTGGTTTCGAACGTGATAACATAATTGTAATGTAAAACAAAATGACCTGAATGCATTCATTTATGAGATGTTACATACGTATTTGTGGCATCCCTTAACTTAGGTCGAATATCACGAGGATAGGGATGTGCATATTTTATCAATTTTATGATTATCTATGCTGTCTGCGCCTGGATTCGCGTTCATATTGCCACATTGGTCCCAGATCAACTGACAGAAATTAAAACTAAAAACTGGCGATAACACTTTGTAAGGTGTTTTTGCGGTTGACATTCTAAAACATTTTATGACTGAAAAGTATGTTTTTGCATTTGCAGGAAATTAATTTCTAAAATAGGAATTCAGAATATCGACGAACCCGTCAAATTTGCATTATATTACTGTTTATGATGTCCATTTGACATGATTTTTAAGAAAGACGATTAAACATGTTGAAAGATTTGAAGACATGCAAGCAATAAATTATTCTCACTTACTGCTCTTGTTTGGAAAGAAATATAACTGTTATACAGGTTCAGGTGAGTATACATTTTTAATATGTTCGATTCATCGTTTCAATCTACGGTAATAAGTGATGAATTCAGAAAACAAGCATTATACACTGAAAACAATATGATCTTCCAATTTCTTTTGAGAGCGTATCATTTTTGGGGCGATAGGCGTTTTCCTTGATTTTAAATAGCGTTTATCTACATTAAACAAAGGGCTTATATTTCGAAATTAAATCCCAGTTTGATTTGAAACTATCTAATAAGAAATATTCTACTTAGAAATTAATGTAAATGGTTTCATTCGGGGAAAAAATCATCGCTGTATTTCGGATTTCAATTCTGTTTGAATAGGGCAATGTACACCAATGACATTTGTTTAGAAATATATTCCTATACCGAGGTAAAATCTAAATCTGCTTTTACTAAATCACGTCATCATGCATAAAACTTTAAATTTAATTTATCATGTTTCAATTCATGTGACTCTACGTGTCACGGATGAGTTAAACGGAATTACTGGACTGCATTCGAATGTATTTTGAAAGCAGTATCTATCAAACTTATTTTTTACTGACAACGGTCCCCAGAAACGGTTTGGTCTGCAGTCTTTAAGCCTTAGCTTTCAGTGTTTTAAGTTTACACGCATAGCGATAAAGTAATACAACAAGCCAAATAAGGTGATTGATTCTGCAGCCCACCATTTTTGACACGGGTTTGGAAAATGTAACGTGTCGGTGAATGTAGTGAATAGTTCTTTTCTCTAATTTTATGGAATGCTTAAAATCGCTTAAAATGTAAGATTAAGAATGGATTAACATCACTGTTTAATAAAGTCAAAAAGGCTCTGTTTTACTTGTTCGGCCTGTATGAATAGAGAATATTAGACTTATCACGTTATAATTTCACCGAGTGGGCACCAAATTAGATATTTTCACGAGTGGCGCAGTCAAACGTGTCGTTTTCTTCCGCTGACAAGTAAAGTGGGTATCTGATATTACTAAGACTCGATTTTCAGAAATGTGTTTTCCCGCACGAAGAAGCTAAAATCTTGGTCTTATTATCAACCCCTGTGGGAAACAAATGAGTATGATTTTCGGGGATTTCCGGAATTAGAAAGAATTAAACAGGCACGCCCTATAACTGGTATCAAATTAAATAACTTCAAAAGCATAAATAATGTATAAAATATAATAATATTTAAATTTTTTGCAAGTAAATGTATTATTACTTAACGTAAACGTTAAAGCTATACATTCCAGTCATCACCAGTAAAATAGTTTTATATTATGTTGCTGTATCGTAAAACTTTCATTATTCTATGTAAACTCATGTTGTACAATGTACACTTAATGGTAGGAAAGTGATTTATTACAGAAGGTGTCTTTGCTGATAATATAAAATGAGGCATTCTTCGATATAATGTGGTCCTTAAAATTGCGTTTAATGATCTTTTTATCATCATTTAACGTTCATTCTAACACTATTGCAAATTTCTCCCATATAGGCAAGGGATTGAGCGTGATAAACCTACCAAGTATATCACGCTAGGCGTCCGGAACTATTTTTGACTGCTGAAATTCCCTCCCGTGTAATTTTCACACAAAATCTATCAGTGTCCATGCGCTAATACACTTTTTTTGTACGCTTGGATTGGTATTGTTGTGAATGGATTCACGTGATGAAAAACAAGTCGTAGTAAAAATTTCTACACATCCGGTATCGCCAACAATATCAGAAACATCAACAATTAGACGAATAGCGTTTTATTTGAGGAGTAAAAAATAACAGCCAAAATTTCACAAAATGCAAGGAATGCACGGAAAACTACAAGTTTCAAGACAGCGACTTCATAAGAGCGCCGCAAATAGTACTCCATCGAACATTTTTTTGTTTAAATTAACGTGTCAGACTGGAAATAGATTTTATTTTTGAGTGATATACCTGTTATTATATCACTGTGTGGAGTGTAGATGCTTCGTAATTAATCACTCAGGCCTTCGGCCCTCGTGATTAGATTACTACGCATTTACACTCCCCGTAGTGATAATCGAACAGGTATATCACTCAAAAGTGAAATCTATTTCCTAAATGAACATATCTACTTGATGTAGGGAGTGTCTCTTTAGATCGTATTCTGGTATCAGTCCATTGTTATTCAAAACCTTTTTATAACTGTTTTATATAATTATTGCAAGAGACTTTAATCTTAAGGCAATTTCGACATTAAGTAAATTAAAAATTGCCGACATCGCATGATACAATTTCTCCCAACTAACAAGTATTATACAACAAATTTCGATCTATATTTAATAAACTTCTTTATGTATCTAAAGGGCAAAGAACTAAGAAGTTCGACGAACTGGGTGCATTCTTTGTGTCATTCATTACGACGGTAAAGACTTGTCAGTAGTATGTACTGTTTTTAATGGTCACCAATATTCTTAAAGGCAAACGGCGTTAGCCAAAACCTTTAAACAATTGTAATAACTAAAGCCATTATATAATGTCGCAAATGTCGAACTCACTAAATGGAATCCCTACTCTTATATGCCGTGTGCTGAAATTGCGATAATTAATAAAATGGTTAATATTTTAACAATATAAAGTTTAAAACGTAAAAAACCGTCATGAATATAAATGACGTAACCAATCAAAATCCACTCTAGAACGGAAGCAACATCAGAGTAAGGATCAGTTGTCAGTGTATCATAAAACAGTTTCTCATTTCATTTAACTTTAAGAACATGTAACAGTACCCTAACAGATGGGTATACTGTCTGATGTAAGATGCTATTTACTTAACATGCAGAAATAATTCATACTAAGTTATTTTCGTTTATTAACAGACATTAAATAGAAATAACTCGGTTAAACAGATAAAACATATAGTGTAGCGGTGCCATAAAACCAGCATTTCAATCGATGCCTAGATTTTAACTTCTAGTGTTGATTCTAGCCTTTAGTTTTATATTTATGTATTAGCATGTCATTTTTGAAAAAAAAATCAAAGGCAACTAAGAGCGAGCAGCTTTAAATGAATTATTATGCCCTTTGTTTGGACTCAGTTCATTACTAAAAGTTGTTTTCAAATACAGAATGTTTTATTCATACGCCTACTAATTCTTCACTGTTAAGGAAGATACATCGTGCGAAGATTTACTTAAACTGTCACATTCAGTTCTTGAGGACATCAAAGGCTTACATTAATGCAGTCAAGTTTTTACGGCAAAATATTGGCCAGATGAAAGTCCCAGTGCTTCTATTCTTTGGACAATCATGTCTTTTTAAGCTGGTGAGCTCATAGTTCGTTTGAAGCTTCAATTATTTGTTGGAAATTTTATGACGTCAAACAAAACTTATATGTATGACGTTTAAAAGGATACTTTCATATTTCAAACTATCTATATCACATATATATATTTGCCACAATCTCTCAAGAACAAATCCTTTACGGGTCAAGTTGTGCTTGTTTTATAGTGCTAGGTTAATTAATGAAAAAATGCTTTCTCTATAGTTATATACCTGTGATGTCTATCGATTTATCAGTTAACATAGACGTCGCCTTCTAATGTATAGACATTACAGAGACGTTTTTAAGAAAGTCAATCTTTAAGCAGACTCTGTGGCCGAGCAGCCTTGATTTCTAAATGATGAAACCCAAATATAGAATACTAACAGAAATATAACTACTTGCATTTATTGAAAATAAAAGACTGTACTTTACATATGGAAAAACAGTTGACATTTTCCTGCTGAATAACTGCAACCATCAGCCAACCATCAGCGTTATGTTAAATAATTCAATAGCACACTGAGTTTTGCGTGTTATTAATGAATTGTTAAATATAAAAGCAAGCCCGCAAATCACCGACTTTTCTGCAGAAATGTCAGTGGCCATCATCACCTCCAGCGCGATGCGGTCAAACTCTACATTTCAAATAATTTTAAGGTATTTATTTCTTGTATGTAGTATGTTAGTAACTATGTTAAGTAACGAGGGATGTTCTTCCTTAGTTGAATGGTTATATTGAATAAGTTTGAAACGTACATTTGTTTTGTTCTATGCTTTAGTTTAGTTTATACAAATTCATTTTAGCTCGAATGTGAAGAAACTTGTAGCTTATCGAACTACTCTCAAGTCCGCTTCCTGGAAAAACCAGTACTGGTGTCATACGTGACCGTAGACGCAAGTTAAAATTTCGCATTGTATGTGCACATTAAACAACACATAGACACCTTAGTAATAATTTAGAATAACGTTGGACATTTGAATATTGACAATTACTTTTTATTTATTCTTCAATTTTGCGTAACAAACTTTACCTGCTGTTTTAAAAGTATATACAAAGCAGGGCAATGAGGCACGACTACGATGAACTTCAGGGACAGTTATGGGTCCCTTTGTGTCGGCGACACTAAAATTACATTATTTAATATTTAATATCATTGTTAATCAATCTGCAAACTCTTGCTATCTGTTTCTAAATTACATAACCACAAATTTAAAGCAAACGTATTCGAAAATTACATCGATTTCATGTTTTCAATTTAATTTTAACAGTTTAACAAACTTTCAAACAGTTATAATTTCAAACTTTAAAGAAGCAATCCCTACATCTAGTAGATTATATTCTCAAAACATAGATTATGTGTTCAACGAACGTAAAGTGATAAATAAATAAAATTTTAAGAAGGAACCTATCGTGAAAAATGCCTCATTTTACAACAGTTTATAGTCCACCCATTAATTGTGCATTTGTTTTACAGTGATTTAATAAATTGGTACTTTGTGACGTACATATGTTACAAGTTAGAAATTATATAATTAGTTGAATTCATACGCCTATTAAAATGATGTATGGCGTTTAAAGAGGCACTCCCTACATCTAGCCGATTATATTCTCGAAACATAGATTATGTGTTCAATGAACGTAAAATGATAAATAAATAAAATTTTAAGAAAGAACCTATCGTGAAAAATGCCTCATTTTACAACAGTTTATAGTCCACCTATTAATTGTGCATTTGTTTTACAGTGATTTAATAAATTTGTACTTTGTAACGCACATATGTTACAAGTTAGAAATTATATAATTAGTTAAATTCATACGCCTATTAAAATGATGTATGGCGTTTAAAGAGGCACTCCCTACATCTAGCCGATTATATTCTCGAACCATAGATTATGTGTTCAATGAACGTAAAATGATAAATAAATAAGATTACAAAGAAGAGCCTATGGCGAAAAATGCCTCATTTTACCACAATTAATCAATATAGAGGCTTTTTGTAAAAAATCGCATCCACCCATTAATTGTACAATAAGAACTTTACATATATTATTGAATGGTTTACGGAACTGCAGTATATCTTTAAACCGCTGATTTTATCGATATTGACTGGGAATGCATAGCTGAAACTTTTAGGTAAAGTTATAATACTTCCAAAGATTTTATAATATGTTTTGGAAGTTATTTATTTGACATCAGTTAAAGGGTATGTCCACAGGTGCAATACACACTATCTTTTTTATTTTTGCATTTATATATATATATATATATATAATAGGAAATAATATCTATTATATATTTAGAAAAAAAAAGATAGTGTGTCTTGCACCTGTGGGTATGTCCTTTTAGGTCTACATAGTGTTTACAGAACTGCTATTGTGCAAATTGAATCTTATTTACAACTATTTAAATCTTTTTTTCAGATGATGACACAAAACGATACAGAGAAGTTGTTTTTCGAGAACGTCACTACTGGTGATTTTACCAATAATTCTGTACAAGATAACAGTTTATACAGTTCTTTAGGTGCTCTGGCTTTAGTGGAAAGATATGCGGTGCCTCTTATTTGCGTTTCTGGGTTAGTTGGAAACACCTTATCTTTTGTAGTATTCATTCAAAGGTCATTGCGATACAAATCATCAAGTCTCTTTTTGGCGACACGAAGTGTAAGTGATAATGGTTTTCTCGTGATACTTTTGATAGTTTGGGTATCCACAGTGTTTGAATTACGACTCAGCCAAATACAGGGTATTTGCCAGTCAATTATTTTCCTGACCTACGTGTTTGGATGTTTGTCAGTGTGGCTGGTAGTATTTGTCACGATTGAGAATTACATCAGGATGTGTAAACCTTACATGGTAAAGAGCATGTGCAAAACAACAATCGCCAAATATGCTGTGATGGTATTACTCGTTTGTGTTTTCTTTTGCTACAATTTCCCGTTGTGGACAATGTCGGAAGAATGCATACCAAATGGAAAACATTATGGTTTCATTAAGATTATGGTATATGCAGACAGTTTTCTGACGCTGGTTGTACCATCTGTGATCATGACAATATTAATGTCACAAATTGCCATAACTTCAGTAGCAGCTTGTAAAATACGACGACGGCTCAGCTTGACGTCTTTGAACAGAAGTTCCAGTAGTCCTATGACGAAAGTGACAACAATGCTAGTTGCAGTAACCTTGACCTTTTTTGTTCTAAACATGCCATCACATGCCGTGCGCTTAAGACTGTTGATAATCTCATTTATGAAAGGCAAAAATGATATCACGGACTCTATTGACCTTACACTTCAGTCTGTTTCACAGTTGATATACTATCTCTCAGTGGCGGTGAATATTTTGGTATACTACTCGTTCGGAGGTACATTTAGAAAAGTCCTCTCCGAACTTTTTCATTGGAAAAAGACTCATATCTATGATCAAGTACAAAGTAATGCTTCTTCTTTTAACAACCATCGAAGAAACAGACATGAGCTCCTAGACTTTCCAGTCAATGATGTTTCTAACAATAATACACTTTGTTCAAAGGATGTGGACAACAGAAGTGTGTTACAAAGATTACGTCGCTCTACGGTTTGATTTGGTTATACGAAAGACAACACATATCTTATTCTTCTGAACGTTTCATAAGTACATTTGTATATCGGTAAAGCTATTGTTATATTTTATTATTATGTTCTTATTGAATATTCAGTTTAACTTTAAATAGAAACACAGTATATGCAATCAAGTGCATTTAGAGTACATCGATCACATGTTAATTATATTTGAAATAATACAATTTCTGCACATAAACTTTTGAGAAATTGATTCAGAGCTTATTTCCATTTTTACACTTAGAAGTATATGAACAAATATGAACTGAAAATAATATTTTTCATGACAAATATCTGTATGCCTACTTTGATTCGAGTAGCACTCATAATACACGTGTTTACCGCAGGCAATACACGGCGAGTGAGGTCAAATATATCTGCCTGGATGTATTGCAGTTGGAGCTTTTAAATCATTTTAACAAATGACGTGAACCTATCATACAATTATAGACTTGTTCAGCACTGAATATGATGTGATGCTAATATTGACCGAAATGTAAGCCGAGATCAATATTACTTCCAAATGGTGAATACATGTATCAAATCATATTCAATGCAAGACAATGAATGTTGTATTATATATATTTGACTGTAAACAATAACAACATAATTTCACAGTTTTTAACTTCATTCATTGTTCTTTAATATATATTTGAATTGAATAATTATGCGAACCATCACCAATTTCCAACTGATTGATAATTACAATTGAAACTATCTGTAGTCAATTAACTGTTCGCGTGAAAGTCTGATTTCCAACATGGCACAGTTTTTATGAGAAAACTGGGAACCAATTGACTACATCATGTCATTATATATTTAGATGTTATATTCCATAGGGAAAAGCCCAATATTCATTAAATATGAAACTACATTTTGGTACAATCATAGGTGTCTAGATCAATCAAAAAGTATTTATTTATAGACAAATTTCATGAAATATAGTGTTTACCTCACAATTAACATATAGTTTGTTTAATACACCAAATGTGTTATATAAGATATTTTATTTCGATATTTTAGTGTGTACTTTATTACGTCATTGATACGTTAGTTTTTATACCCCCACAAAACGAAGTTTGCGGGGGTATATAGGAGTGAGCTTGTCGGCTAGTTTGTCGGTCGGTCGGTCGGTCGGTCTGTTAGTTTTATGGATGATAACTCATGAACAACTTGACCGATTTAAATAATTTTTGGTACACAGGTGCAACATAAAAAAATACAGGTCAAGTTCGACTTTTGGGTCAGTAGGTCAAAGGTCAAGGTCACAGTGATCCTGAACAGTAAAACAGTTTCCGGATGATAACTCATGAAAGACTGGACCGGTTTAAATAATTTTTAGTGCACAGGTGTTACATCATGAAATACTTGTCAAGTTTTGACTTTGGGGTCAGTAGGCCAAAGTCAAGGTCACAGTGACCTTGAACAGTAAAACGGTTTCCGGATGGTAACTCATGAACGACTTGACCGATTTAAATAATTTTTGGTACACAGGTGCATCATCATGAAATTTACAGAACAAGTTCACTTTGGGGTTAGTTGGTCAAAGGTCAAGGTCACGTACCTGAACAGTAAAACGGTTTCCGGATGGTAACTAATGAACGACTTGACCGATTTAAATAATATTTGGTACACAGGTGCATCATCAGAAAATACAGGTTAAGTTCGACTTTGGGGTCAGTAGGTCAAAGGTCAAGGTCACAGTGACCCTGAACAGTAAAATGGTTTCCGGATGATAACTCATGAAAGACTTGACCGATTTAAATCATTTTTGGTGCACAAGTGTTACATCATGAAATATTTGTCAAGTTTGACTTTGAGGTCTGTAGGTCAAGGTCACAGTGACTCGGAACAGTAAAACGGTTTCGGATGATAACTCATGAACGACTTGACCGATTTATATTACTTTTGGTACACAGTTGTAACATCATGAACTAGAACTGTCACAAGAGTGACGAATTATCACTACTAGCTTGTTACAGAAGTATGGCAACCATAAGAAAGGAATGCACAAGGACATACATTTCGAGTTATTATACAATAAGTGGTAAATGTATGTTTAATAGCGCACAAAATAAGGTTGAAAGTGGGTATATTTAATTTAATAGGTTTTTTCAAACATGTTAAGATCACTAACCCCATCAAATCATGATCCTACCCCAAGCATCTTAGTTATCTCCGGAAACCGATTAACTGTCCAGTCATATGACCTTGACTACAGACTCAAAGTCAAACTAACTGTATTTTGATAATACACCGTGTAACACAAAAATTATTTAAATAGGTCAAGCCTTTCATGAGTTATCATCCGGAAACAGTTTTACTGTTCAGGGTCACTGTGACCTTGACCTTGGCACTGACCCAAAGTCAAACTACCGTATTTCATGATGATACGTGTGTACCAAAAACAATATAAATCGGTCTGGTCGTTCATGAGTTATCATCCGAAACCGTTTTACTGTTCCGAGTCACTGTGACCTGACCTACAGACCTCAAAGTCAACGACTTGACCTGTATTTCATGATGTTACACCTGTGTACCTGTACAAATTATTTAAATTAGTTCAGTCGTTCATGAGTTATGATCCGGAAACTGTTTTAGTTCAAGGTCACAGTCCTTTACCCTTGACCTCTGAACCCAAAGTCGAACTTGACGGTTTTTTATGATTTGCAACTGTGTACCAACGATTATTTAAATCGGACAATCGTTTATAGTTATCATCCGGAAACCTAAAACCAACAGCCGACCGACCAACCGACAAGCTCAGGGGTCTGAAATACCATTTTGGGGGGTCATGATCGACTTTGGGGTCAGTAGGCCAAAGGTCAAGGTCACAGTGACCCTGAACAGTAAAACAGTTTCCGGATGATAACTCCTGAAAGACTTGTTGGTAGGTATATGTGTGTTTGTACATGATTGGGTGTGTGTGTGTGTGTGTGTGTGGGTGTGTGTGTGTGTGTTGGTGGTGGTGCACTTCTGGGTGCTTGGGGCTCGTTTTGGGGAGGCTGCGTTTTTGGTACGTGGCATTCCCTGTTTGATATTATTTTTGTTTTTTTGACCTATTTAAATGATTTTTGGTACACAGGTGTTACATCATGAAATACAGGTCAGGTTTGACTTTAAGGTCTGTAGGTCAAGGTCACATGACTCGGAACAGTTAAACGGTTTCCGGATGATAACTTAAGAACGCTTGGGGCTAGGATCATGAAATTTGATAGGGAGGTTAATGATATTAACATGTTTGAAATAAACCTATTAAATTTAATAATAATCCATACTTTCCAACCTTACATATTTTGTGTGCTATTAAAACAATACATTTACACAACTTATTGTATAATAACTGAAATGTATGTCCTTGTGGCCATTCCTTTCTTATGGTTGCCATACTTCTGTGACAAAGCTGTATTGTGGGGGTATAATTCGTCACTCTTGTGACAGTTCTAGTTAAGTTATAAAGTAACATTACAGTCCAAATTGACTTACTAAATTATGGTCGAAAATGATCCTTAAAACACAGTAACTTCTTTAAAAACATGTAAGAATTAAGTGATACTGAGTTCTTTCTGTTATTGACAAATAAAAATTAAATTATATATTAAAATATGCCAGTATTTTCAAATTTGTTTGCATAAACTTGCATTGTGTTCAAAGATAATAAAACTGCTATTATACATAATATATTGTTTAAAGGTACAATATCAAAAAAAAAGACCTGTCAGATTTTTCAAAAGTCAACATATATCTTAAAATATGTTATAAAAACCGAAGGATTGACAAGCAATATTTTCACAAATTTTTAGCGACCATTGTAAATTAATTTTACAAATGTATATAGAAACTGACCTGAGTGGTCTTTTTATTTTGCTGAAAACAGTCAAAAGTTTAAGGTTTATAGCTCTGCAGTCTTGTATACGTAGCACTGCATAGTTATAGCGTGCCGTAGCCAATTATTAGATACAACATGAAAATACGTGACGAAAAATTATACCTATTAGGGGCTTAGTATTGGGTCTTTAAGGCTGATCATAAATTTGATGATACTCTATTTTCTAGGAGTATATATCATAGATAAATGGGGTTCTTTTTAATTGTGATTCTCACTTGACACGTACCGTTCAACCTTAAAAAATACGTTCAAGTGTTTTACAATATCATACATGTACGAAGATGATGCGCTTGAAAACATCGGATATTTCACTTCAAAAAGATTCTTATGGAAACTCACCAACGTTATAATTCTTCAATTGTGTACCTTTGTCTAACTAAGTTAGTGGTTTCAAAAAATTGCTTTGAGTATAGCGTTATTTGGTTTATAGTTCAGGTTATAGACACAGAAGCGCCAAAGACTTTAGCGTTAAATATTACACATTACATGAAAACACCAGAAAGCTTACCTTTAAAGCTGAGTGTCTATCATTTTGTGTTATACGGTAATTGTTCTTCTGCGTCTTTTTATAACTATTATTTCATTTTATTTCATTTAGGTCGTGTTGGTAAGTGTAAATGATTACGGGAAGCCGATGTCGATAGACAGCATCGGTGAAATCATATTCACATACATAAAACTGAAAAGAGTCAGTCAGGATTGACCGTCCTATACCGCTCAAAAAGCAACATTTTTAGGACGTAATTTTTGGTAGATTGATAATCCAAAGAAATTCGAATTCCGACATTTCTTTCAAAGATTGTTTACTTCATGTTTTTTTTTATAGATAATATAAAACAACCCTAATTGGTCTGTAAATATAAAAGGGATAATTTTTGACAATGTGCTAAATAAGTTAACATCTCGATGGATATATACATTGTAACGCTGTTCAAAACATATTATAGTGTTCTGTAATGGAAAACACTTTTGAACAAGCTTTTACTTCCAGTTATAAATGACAGAAAAGTCAGGTCAGTATCGAAATTACCCAACTGTACTCGGGGTTTCTTCCAAAACTGGAGTTCTTGTGAAAGAGTTTGAAATCAGAAATCCTATCTACAGACTGGATAAATCGAACAAGTCATGCGCCGACTGGAACATATTCCGTTATTCTGAGACAGATTCCATTAGTCAAATATCCCGTAAAAATAAACACCAATGAAAATAAATTACAAGCAAATCATTGATTTTACATCCCCCGCCGAATGAAGCAAATAACTGAAAAAGACCAAATGGAAAGTGAGGTTGGGATGTAAGCGCGGGTGGTGTGTGATTTGGATGTCAGCAAGAATGATCATTAAATTATTTGAGCCAAAAACAATTTAATTTTGATAACCGGTTTCGTACAATTTTGAAGTTTTTACGTTGAATATATAAGATACAAACAATTAAAGGTCAATAACTTTTGAGATACTGAAACAGTCCTGATGAAAGTTACCCATAAGTCGCGGCATTATGCTAAGTTTCAGGAAATTATATCCATTGTTATGGCTCCGGACGGACAAAACAATATACATTCGCCTTTTGCGAGGGATTTTGTAAAGCCGAAATATGAAAAGTGCGATATAATTAAATATATTATGCTGATCAAAAAGTAGTAGAAAGTACATGTTAGATCTTCGGGCAGGTATAACGTAAATTACTGTCTGTAACAAGACTTAATAAGCCGTGTAAGAACGGATGTCCTAATGCCAAAACTATTTAAAATTTTAAATATATTTAAAATTTTGTTGAAATATACAACACATGCATAGTATAGTTCAATTTTGAAATAAAGTTTGAAAAAAATGAAAAAGAACTATTCCGTTATTCTGAGACACATTCCATTAGTGGTAGGTATACCACGCTCAAATCCTTGCAAAAGAAGTTTTTCTGTATGAAGAGTTTTCTAGAAACATTTTAAAATGACAAAATCTTGTATTTGATTTTCTAATTTTTGCTTTTCAGATAAATCTGAAATGTCTCCCAAGAGTCGCTTTTGAGATAATACTGAAATGTCCCCTAAGAGATCCCAATCTAGTAATGAATAAAATGCATTCAAAAACACATCACATAGGATACCAAAGAATACATATGCTGGTTACCTATAGTTCTAGAAATTTGTACCTTCGATCCCGTAAACTATAATTAAAAACAGCTGTATTAATAATTCTAAATATCCTCCTCAAAATTTGTGATTTTACATCCCTTTTTACCGCTTACTAACATATGCAATAAACATCTTACTGTGTTATTTATCTATTTTAAATTCTAACACTACTGAAAATTTCTCCCATATAGGCAAAGAAGGATTTGATCGTGATATACCTACCAAGTTTATCACTCTAGGCGTCCGGAACTATTTTTGACTGCTGAAATTCCCTCCTGCTTAATTTTATACACAACATGTAAGAGTGTACATGCTCTACTATGCTTAGATTTGTATTGGTGTGAATATATTCAAGTGATGTAAAAAGAATCGTAGTAATATTTTCTACGTTTCCGGTATCTCCAGCAATATCAGCAACAACAACAAGAGCTGTCAGTAGACAGCGCGCTCGACTATTCTCAGTGATTGACAATATAAAATAATATCCATCCTGGAACTTTAACGTAAATTTTAAGTCGAAAAAGGGGCATAATTCTGTCAAAAGGCTTGATAGAGTTATCTCCTCCTGTGTACAGGTTGGGGGCATGATGGTGAACAAGTGTTTTGCACACGTTTCAAAGCAAGATGACAATTGAATTGGAAAATATTTCAGGTGGTACGCGAACTTTAACGTAAATTCTAAGTACAAAAAGGGGCATAATTCTGTCAAAATGCTTGATACAGTGACCTCCTCCTGTGTACAGGTTGGGGGCATGATGGTGAACAAGGGTGCAAAGTTTCAAAGCCAGATGTCAATGGACTTTGAAAATATTTGAGGTGGTACGCAAACTTTAACGTAAATTCTAAGTACAAAAAGGGGCATAATTCTGTCAAAATGCTTGATAGAGTTATCTCCTCCTGTGTACAGGTTGGGGGCATGATGGTGAACAAGCGTGCAAAGTTTCAAAGCCATATGTCAATGGACTTTGAAAATATTTGAGGTGGTACGCAAACTTTAACGTAAACTCTAAGTAGAAAAAGGGGCATAATTTTGTCAAAATGCCTGATAGAGTTACCTCCTCCTGTGTACAGGTTGGGGGCATGATGGTGAACAAGTGTGCAAAGTTTCAAAGCCATATGTCAATGGACTTTGAAAATATTTGAGGTGGTACGCAAACTTTAACGTAAACTCTAAGTAGAAAAAGGGGCATAATTTTGTCAAAATGCTTGATACAGTGACCTCCTCCTGTGTACAGGCTGGGGACATGATGGTGAACAAGTGTGCAAAGTTTCAAAGCCATATGTCAATGGACTTTGAAAAATATTTGAGGTGGTACGCAAACTTTAACATAAGTGGTTACGCCGACGCGGACGCCGACGCCGACGCTCGGGTGACTAGGATAGCTCTCCTTATTCTTCGAATAGTCGAGCTAAAAATAAAACAACGTTTTATTTGAGGAGTAAAAAAGAACAGCGAATATTTCATGAAATGCATGGAATACTGTAAGTTCAAGGCAGCGACTTCGTGAAAGCGCATCAAATAGGACCCTTTCGAATATTTATTTTTAAATTAACGTGTTAGAATGGAAATAGATTTTACCTTTGAGTGATATACCGGGTAGTATATCACTGTGTGGAGTGTAGATGCGTAGTAATCTAATCACGAGGGCCGAAGGCCTGACTGATTAATCACGAAGCATTTACACGCCGGTATATCACTCAAATGTGAAATCTATTTCCTAAATTCACTTAATTTCATACATTAAGGAGTGAAGTGATGTAGTAGAAACTTATACAATGTACATTTTCTGAGCCACGTGAACTTTCTAAGATCATTACCTATTACACTAACATATTATTATAGGTTTTAGACCATGTTTATGCCTTTCACAATGCCCGCCTAGTCAAACTAATTGTACGCGCGTCGAGATATTGCGTTATTTTTTGTATGGGCAATATCTCTATAGCGAGATTCTGACCCAAAACGAAAATATCTCAGAATTTGCTCAAGACGTCACTTAAATATTTTGACTAAATGCCCACCTCGCCTACCCGAAGAGGGGCATATTATTATTCACTATTTCCAATGGTTCGTTCGCTTGTCCATTATGGTTATGTTCCAAGGCATGACCGCTTAAAGCTGCTTGCTCTCAGATTTTGGTAAAAAAATAAAGTTCTGGAAACAGTATGTAAATAACGTATCTTAGAACATATAGTAATTTAAAAAGGCTTCAGTATAAATTTCTGTCACATATATCTCTAAATTTCAAATAATACGCTACCAAATCCAAAAGCGTTGCAAACGCTTTTGAAATTCCAGTATAAACATATAGTGTAGTAGTTCTGGCTTCCAAAACTCTAAATGCCGCTATTTTAATATTTTGTTTTTCGTCAGCTGCGGCTTTAGAGTTTTGGATCAGCCCTACTACGAATCCTTACCAGAATAACAGATCATGCAAATTTTCATCTAATGTACGTTAAGTAGGGAAATATGATCATGTTTGGGTCATATATTTATAAATTCATCTTTTCAAACCAATTACGGTGTTCTACAACCAAAGTTGACTACAAAAACATCGATTTTTCAAACCTACATCATTGTGTTTACATTTACAACGGACTTTCCAAATGCCTGCTCTCGCGAGATCTCGTATGATGCAATCGCACTTATTTTTCATGTAGTTCAGAACGCTTGATATTTTCCTTTTGTTTAGTGTTTAGATGATATAAAAGAACGAGTGTAAATATACAATAGCATTTACCACTATGTTTTTTTATTTCAAAAAGAAATTTACTTTATTTTCGACGCGGAACAGACCTTGACAGTGTTCGCGCCAAAACGCACGTGCTCATGTAAATAAATAAACTGTCCCCGTGACCTCAATCGGAACCTTCGGCGATTTCCCGCAAAGATCCCTTTCCAAAGGTTCTTGGGAACGGTCACGTGATAACTGTCAAATCGGCAAGATGGCGGCCAATTGGTGAAAATTCTGACCTGTTCGAAACTTTTGTAAAGCTTTACGTTAAATAGATAAAATTTGATATTCAAATTTAGCAAATTAAAAGATTATGGTCTGATCAATAAAATTATTTATTGTTTTCACTTATTGCTCATGAAATACTGAAATGCGAGCGTGTCAGATTCCTGGCACGATTATTGGTACGCTTTCCCTACGGAGTAAGCTTCAGCGTACCCGTTCTGTCAAGCATATAAACCGGGTACGTTGAAGTTGTTTTAGCTAATAGTGTAGCGGTTTTGGGACTTTGATAAACCTTCACAGTACTGTAGTATATCATAGGAATGTTTGTCGCGCACAAGTCAACAAGTGTTAAAAGTCATAACATAGATAGTATAAGACTACAAACCACAAAGGTTACCATATCTACCATTAATTCAGAAAATACAGTTAAGCTTTATGCATACACTATTGTATATTGTTCAGTACTTTTCCAAAAAAGCTTTTTCACACTCAATTATTCGTCTACAATTGTACTTATATATGGCTGCTCAAAAAGTAATTAATTTTACATTTGTCTTTCCAGTAATTTGTCTGGTCATTTTTCGCCTTATCTATTTACTCTACAAGAAACATATGTTGATTTAGAAAAATGCTTAAATTACAAGAGATAATATCATTATATATTACAGGGAATCTTAAAACATGTCTAGACTATGAGGCAAAAAATGCGTCTAAAATGAGATTACTCGAGAAGGTAATACCCTCAAGGCAACGGCAGACATATAAGGTCGGTTTAAATAAGCAGGTTAATCCTGTAATTCAACTTTAAGATAAAAGTTTAGGTTAAGTCATTGTCTTAAGGTCAAAGTTACAAACTGTACTGAACGCCGTTATACGGATTCATTCACATAGGTCACGTTCACTTTCTTAATATAATGATCCGCTCGCTTTATAAATTACGATTATCTACATGGATACGGTATTCATTTTAAAGAAACTTACTAATCTTTCCCGCGTTGCATATTGTACACAGTTACTTAATTTTCGTGCAATAAGCTTAAAGCTTACTAAAAGTAATTTTCGTGTTATAAGCTTAAAGCTTACTAAAACTATCTGATTGATAAATTTACCTACATATTTATCTAGCAATCTGATGCGCTAATGATGATAACCGGCTGCTCCTATACTATTTACATTGTATATTCCCTACCTGTCTTGACAACTTATAACAAATTTAAACCCGTTAAAGGGACATACCCTATAACTGATGCCAAATTAAATAACCTCCAAAACATAAATAACAGAATCTTTGTAAGTATTATAACTTAACCTACAAGTTTCAGCTATGCATATCCCAGTCATTATCGATAAAATCAGCGGTTTAAAATATACTGCAGTACCGTAAACCATTCAATAATCTATGTAGAGTTGTTGTTGTACAATAAAATGGGTGGATGCGATTTAATACAGAAAGCCTCTATATTGATTTACTGTGGTAAAATGAGGCAATTTTCGCCATAGGTTCTTCTTTGGAATTGTATTTGTTTCACTGAACATGTAATCTATGTTTCGCGAATATAATCGGCTAGATGTAGGGAGTGCCCCTTTCACTCTACGAGACACACAAAAAATAAATCTGAAAAAAGTTGTACTGTATAAGGAAACAACATTTGAAATATCACCGGTTTTTATAAAAAAAAAAAAATAATTCGTCTGGAAACGAGAGATTTCTCAAGGTGGTTATATCCTCTGTCAATGACAGAATGGCTTCTTTTTATGAAGATTATGATTAGAAAATGCCATCGCCGCTGAAAATTGTGGTAAGACCTAAAACGAGAAGAAGGGGACTTAAAGTAAGTCTTCAAAGATGCATGTTTTCTTTTTAAGAAATTCTGATTCAATTGAACTATACCGGTCACAACGGCCATATATGGGGTAGGATTTAATCGAATATTGTTTATTCCATGCTGAGCAGATGTTGTATTTCATGATACTGGTGTCAGAAGAATTAAGTGCATACATTAAATGTATCGAGTAGCATTTGATTTCACAGCTCACCAACCATCTTCGAATTGTGCGCATAGCGTGCACTGACGGATGTACTTTTGGCGAAAAGCCGTATGCATCTAACACAACTTTTTAAGGAATATAAAAATATGATGCACGTCCATAGTACGGATGTTTTCATCTGTTATCTCTTTTGTGCGTTTTGAAAAGTGACAATTATTATAGTGTCACTGCAGATCATTATCACACGTATTTAAAGCATTTTGCATACAGTGAGCGTTTTAAAACTGTATTCTGTGGTAGGTAATTCATGAACATAAAAGCGACACACAAAGAAGTTAACATATTCTCAACACCGACTGTCAGTTTTGATACAATACGTTCAGAAAATAGTCACTATCTACGTAACTATATTTTGGTAATTATGTTCTGGAAAACATCTGACATTTCAAAATTTTCTTACCCCTGACACTTCATCAATTTTATGCTCATTTGGACTTCTAGTGTCTTTGACACTTGCTTTTGCTGTGCAATGTAAATTTGTTGTAGGCAAGGAAGCATGTCTCGTGACAATACCGATGTTATTACACCATATTAAAACCACAGAAGAGGCACCAACTCTTACATCACGTCGTTAGCTTCCGACACATTGAAACTATGATGTTTTATTCTTGTTCTTGGTGCGATAGAAAGTCAGGTTTTAAGCCGTGTGGAAAAGCAATTTGTATTTAACGGTTTGATTTTCTGATGCGTTAAAGACAAATGGATTCTAATCGTTGATGACAACATCACATTCAGGAGCACGATTTCTGAATACCACTATGAGTATTTACTGCAAACAAAACCTTTGCAAAGGAATAATCGATATAGACGAGAATTTTTTGAAAAAACTAGATGATTGTTTTTGTCACAAAAACAAATGTCTCCCCCAAGGCAGTTTGTCAATAATCATACTTTAATGATATATTAAAATAACACAAAAATCTATTTTTAAAAACAGTGACCTTGCCCATAATTACTTTATTTTTGCTTGAAACACTTTCAAAACAAAAATTAAAAAATCTGTTTTTTGTTACAGTGACATTGACCTTAAAACATTTTGTTGGCTTAAAACACTTTTGAATGAACTTTTTTTTTTTTTTTTTTTTTTTTTTTTTTTTGGGTTTTTGGGGGGTTTTTTTTTTTTTTTTTTTGGGGTTTGTTTTTGGGTGGGGGTTGTGGGTGTTTGTAATTTGTGTTGAGTTATCTTTAAATCCTACAAGGGGTTCAAAAGACATGGAACGGACACGAAATATAGTCATATGACCATTCATCTCTAACGGTGACCTTGAACTTGAGCCAGCGCGGTTGGTTCACGGGTTCTGCACATTGCGTAGTTTAGGTAAACATCTGACCCAAGTTTAATGGAAATCCTTCGAGGAGTTTAGGAGATACGACGCGGACACAAAATGCAAGGGTCAAACATTTGACCTTGAGCTGTGACCTTGACCTTGTGTTGGTTCATGGGTTTTGCACATCGTCTAGTTGAGGTGAACATCTGACCGAAGTTTCATGAATATCCTTCGAGGGGTTTAGGAAAATGGAGCGGACACGATTTTGCCAGACCGACAGACGGAAAGACAGACATCCATGGCAAAAACAATATATCTTCCCCCATATTTTACGGGGGAGACATAATTAGGGCATCAGCTTTCATGTAAAATCATAAATTGGGAATGATTTATCGACGTACTGCTTGCATATTTGCAACCAATCACCATTAAAAATATACGCGGGAATGAAATTAGAATGGCATTTAATATAATATCACTTAAATAGTTTTGAAGTTACATTCTGGGTGAGCATCACTTCGTGATACAAATTTTAAGGATGATAATAAAACAAGAGGGCCATGATGGCTATATATCGCTCACCTGAGAACAAGTCCATTTGCCTGCTGGGTCTGGTCAATTTTGACCAAAGAGGCATGATTTGAACAAAGAAGTTGGAAGACCACAAGACAATATTACATAACAAATAGGTTTTCCTATATAAGTCTGTGTAAAACAAGTGACCCCATGGACGGGGCAAATATTGGCCCATGGGGGTATGAATTTAACAAACTTTGAAAAAGTCATCTAGGCAATACTACATCCTAAATATTTAAGCTCTAGGCCCTATGGTTTCAGAGGAGAACAGTTTTTCCTGTATAAGCCTATGTAAAATAAAGTGACCCCCTGGAGGTGTCAGTTTTGACCCGGGGTCATAATTTGAACAATCTTGGTAGATTCTACATTCCAAATATCTAATCTCTAGGTCTTGTGGTTTCAGAGCAGAAGATTTATAAGCCTATGTAAAACTAAGTGACGACACGCGCGGGATCATTTTTGATCCTGGGGTCATAATTTGAACAATCTTGGTAGACGTCTACTAGACAATGCTACGTGCCAAATATCTTAGCTCTAGACCTTGTCGTTTGAAAGAACAAGATTTTTAAAGCGTTTCCAATTTGTTGCCGTACATGTAGCAAATAGAGTTCCGCACGGTATGGAATTCTTTGAACTTTTGGTAGAGCTTCATGCAAGCAACATCCCTTCATAGTTTTAACACCATTGGCTTAGTGGTTTCAAAGGAGATGTCGTTTGAATCAAAATGTTGACGGACGACGGAAGATCATCCATTAGAAAAGCTCACCCTAACGTGGTAAGGTTTGGATATGGTTTACCTCTTGAATTCATGTTTTGATTGCATCTATCGAGGAAACAAAGTCAAAGGATTGAAATTGATTAATACTATCTACGTGCATTTGTATAAAGAGAACGCACTTGGGAAGTTGAAAAAGTTTTCTTTTAATCAAATCCGGTTTTCAAAAGTACTGGTGTCTTAATACACATGTTCCCTTAATACACCTGCTTTCTTAAAACACGTGGTCTCCCGAGCAAATTTGACTGTGTACTAGTATTTTCATTCTATATTATAACTAATCGCCTCCGAGATACATTTTGTAATTATGCATGGAAGAAGGGTAATGGGGAATATATGTGCCATGCTTGAGTGCACCACCCTATTGCACTCGTTGGGATCGAACCTTAGACCGTATGATCCTAAGACGAAAGTGCTACCATTCCATTATTGTTGTTCCAGGAAAACAAGATGTCAATAGTGGCCCTATAGCACCTGAGTGACATTTTTTTCATCAAGAAAAATATTCAAATACATTTTCATGATAACTAAACGCAAAATGTAGCCTCTATTGTGTTCACAAGCTTTTTTATTCAGTTGCCATGCAAAGTGAGTACCAAATGTATGTCGCCTGTGACTGCTTAAATGATTTTTCTTTTATTTACATTTGAGACCTAGTCTTTAACCTCATTTGACTAAGTTACGAACCAATTTTTAAACTCAACCTAGAGAACATCAAGACACTCATTGTGTTAAAGTTTCACAGAAATCTAGTATATAATGCTGCTAGTGACCTAGTTATTGACCCCATATTCGAACAGTATACAATAGTGCCAAACAGGGGATTTTGCTGCACTATATTATAAAAAGAAAAGATCTATGTAGATACAAGACAATTATGTAGGCTACTGATCAGCATGAAAATAAACAAGAAATACTCTTCACTTCAATCTGTGCATGTCTGGAGTCTTGGCAAGTACACCCAAGGAGATTCCTCAGGGCCGACTGGGTCTATAAACAACCAACGAAAGTACATTCTGGACACGTGAAACTGTTGTATATACCTATGTAAGATATTTTGAGTCCTTATGTGACCTTGATTTTGGAGGTAGTGTTGCCATCTGGGCGTGGTTAATGACACATTCTTGTGTTATGCGCAACAAATGTGTTTAGTTCTTTAAAAGAATTGGAACATGCGTGCATACAGATCAATATTGACACAGACTAACTTGACAGGTTCATTATGGGATTTTCTATACACGAGAAGGAAACACCAACTTCTAATGTTAGAAATGAAATGAAATTAATTAGTTTTAAATCCTTTCACTATCAAAACAAACTACTGTAAATAACAATCGTGCTTAACTTAATTTATAAGCAATCCTACATTAAACGGCACGTAAATGTAACATTCCATAAAACTCGGTATCTTTTCTCTTACTCTCATTACATCTACTTTCAACTGTCAATAACTGTCAAATTGTGATGAGAATAAAGAATAAATACTGTGCCCTTTTAACGGCCTTTTTAAGCAATAAAAATTATTTCCAGAATTTTCAAGCAAATGGAACCCGGTAATTGACTTACATTGACATAATTCCTCCTTTTGAACA